>JAQFJA010000010.1:14124874-14137352 GCA_029874485.1 Naso brachycentron | reverse complement strand
CCTGTGTACTGTGTATTTAGTGTGTTTTTATGTGAGAGAAAGTTAGAGAGAGGAAGAGAAATGGAGTTCTTTATTAATTTCTTGCACATATCCCTGTCAGAATAATGAGCCATTTGCTTTATGTATTTGTTGCAAAGCATACCCTGGTGCCTCTTGCCTCTAATTTTGTGTAAAATTATGTCTTTGTGTTGTGTTTTAATGTGTATTTTTATTATTTATTTAATGCCACATGTTTTAGTTTAATTATGCAGATCAGCTAATAGAATGTACTTTTGCAGGTTTCTGCAGCACTGACAGATTCTTTTTTCTGTTTGTCCTCTTTTACATCACTCACCCTGGAAAAGTTAGTAGGATATGCATACTAACAATTTATTTTGTGTATGTGATATGGCTATCTGCGGAGTTTCAGATACACTAATAGTTCATTTGCATTAATACATTTGTGTCTCTTTCACTATGTAAAATAATCTTCAGTGTCTGGATTGTTACAGTGAAGAATGGTTCACTTTTACTGCTCAATTAATTTGCTCAAAATTTAGATCATGGTTCACATAAACAATTTGTAAAGCAGCCGTACTTTGGTGTAGGCATAAAGTACTGCTGTTAAAAAGTACAATTACACTTTTTGCACACCAACACACACTCATTCTTCTTTTCTTGTGAGGACTCTAATTGGTGTATTGCATTCCACAGCCCCCTACCTAAACCTTAAGCATCACAACTAAATGCCTAAAACTGATTCTAAGCTGACCCTTTAAACCATGTCTGAACCCTCAAACAGCCCTAGGAAGTTGTGAGGACCAACCAAAATGTCCTAAATTTCTAAAAAAAATGTCCTCACTCCATTGGTATAAACCTACTCTGGCACTCACTTTGTGGCAAATACAATTACACAAACACACACACACTGATACAGACTCTGGAGATTACCCAGATACCCAAAATATCACAGCTGTAGCAGGAACAAGCCACGATAGAATTGGTGGACCATGCAGGCAGTGTTAAAAATTGGCTTCAGGCTGCAGTAAGTGATTGAACTACCTCAGTCTGTAGTGCAACTTTTACCTTTTCCAGTGGTGTGGACCCGCATTCAGTTAGTCTGTCTTACTTTCAACTTCAAAAACAAAGTTATTAAACAATTTTGTATCTAATTTAATTTTCTTTGACTTTCAGTGTTTGTTCCAGGTGTGAAGTATGTTCGTTTACTGTTTATATTTGTGAAAAATTGTGGCATAATTAGCAACAGCTGCATGCTTTAAAGAGAAAAAAAAATCCTCTACAGTCATCTGTTACATTAATTATTAATCATGCACAGTTTCCTTTAGTCCATACTAAAAGGCTTTGGTTCTTCGGTTAAAGCCTAACAAATTTATTACCAAATAAACACATTATCAAGCAAATTAACTTACTATACTTATGTTTGCTCCAATGTATCTAACTCAAAAATTAATAAACTTCAAACAGATGAAGTTTCAACTAATTAGTAACTAATTAGTCAATTCATTATCTGGATATGACCTCCCTTTTCTTTTTTTGAGGTTAAATTAGCACGTTTTTTAGCTACTTAAAAGTTGGTTCAAGGTGATTGAAGACCAGATATATCCCAGGCAGCAGACACATTGGCATCATTGGACTAAAAGCATTAGACAGACACAACAAAGCTGTGATGACTGTACGTGCCACTCATGAATACAGTTCAGGTCCTTAACAGCCACAGTGCTTACCTGTGGGGCATATTGTTAGCAGCATTATCTAGCCATCTAAAAATATCGGCATTGTGGGTATTTCTGTAGGAACACACCACAACACTGGGTCACCTGCTGCTCTGGTACATGCTGTCTTTGATGTATCACCACTATTACAGTGCCTTTGTGTTTTCTGAGACGCAAAGCCTCAGCTCTGGTGCCTCTCACATCATTTCTTTCTTAACCTCCAAAAAATGTTCCCTCTGCTCAGACACATTAGCTGCATACACACTGTCTCACATTCACCAGGAGAATATGGGGAATTCTTTGAGTATGTGTGTCCAGTGTTGCATGAACTTGGTGCTGGTATGTGGGCAGTAATGGGACAGATTCTTCTTTCTCGGCACATTCAGTATATGCCTCCTGTCACTCATCACGTTCCTTCCATGATAACAACCACCAGACGAGAATTAAAACGTGATGCTGTCACAGGGAGCTTTGACCATCAGAGAGCAGAAAACAGAATGACTCAGAAGAAAAGGATCACAAAATACAGGTGAAATATAGCATTATTAAAGTTTTGCAGTTTTTACTAATGAAGCTTCAATAAGCTCTTGTTGTTGCATCACATCCTCATTCCCATCATATTAAGATAGTTTATTATCTAGTTTAAAAAATTATATTTATTTATAATAACATAATCAACAACACAAACAACACAAAATAAAAGATAATTTCACCTGTTACTAATCAGTCAGCTTTTAATTTTCCAGAATTGTGACTTTTGTAAAAACAATAATCAACATTTTTTTTCTCATTTCAAGAAAATTTACACAAATTTCTGGAAAATTTTACAAAAAAATTAAAACCACTCTTTGATCCAATGAATTTTGGTCTAAAGAAAATCAAAATTCATGACTAAATAACTTGTGTTTAAAAAGTTACAATTCTCCCAGCTCCTTTGCTGGAAAGTAATGAAACAGTCATGTAGTATCAATAAAACAGACGTGAGAATTCACTCAGTGGCAAATAAAAGTTGGTTATGAAGAAAAGGGCTGACTGGTAACTTTAAATAATTGAATGTACTTTAAATGTGTTGCACACTCTTGGAAAATTCTGTCTGGCAATCAAGGCACAAAATATGAGAAAAAGTAACATAAGTAAAAAGTGCGAAAAGTAAGTTGTTTATTGTAAGCAGAAATGATTAAAACATGACAAAAGATCTACACACTGCAGTTGCAAAATCTGACCTTGTCTGTGTCAAAGAGTCACATGGAGCTTAAAAAATGTAATTATTTATATGAAAGCTCAAGCACTCAGCACTGGTTTTATATATTATATAGGTTATAAAGCCCTCCTATAAAAAATCTATAAAAATAAATAACACTGACATCAGTATAGTTGCACAAAAAGCTCCATGAAGTATGCCAAAAATGACCATCTTCTTTGTTGTACAGCAGCAGCAACAGAAAAAAGCTTTCTAGTCTTTTTAATAGCACATATTAAATAGTTCTGTTACCAGATCAATTAAATCATTGTCGGTGCTTTCAGTGGTTTCCGTAGTATTTACAGAGTCTGAATGTTGTAAAGAGAGCTTTCTATCTCTCTTGTCATCATATTGTCCACACTCTTAGCCTTTGCTACCCAAATTTATTTCCCTTTTTACAATTTGAATGTTCTGCTCATCAGTCAGTCATCAGTATCTTCACTTAGATGAAATTGGCCATCAGACCAGGGACCAAGCCCAGCCACTTCTTCAAAATCAGCCCTCTCTGTTCTTCTGTCTCTTCATTTCCTTCTGTCACTCTTATGTCTCCATGCCTCCCTGCAATCAGAGCCTAACATCATCTCTGCCCCTAAATTACAGAACTCAATCATGGGCACTTTTCCTGAGAAATCCTTGGTGGATCTCTCTTTTCAAACACCACACAAATGGATAAAACCAATCTCACACCCATCACCGCGTTACAATGCTGTTTGATTCTCCATTTCATCAATGAAGTGCGTGCCTGTCATTTTCTAATCACTGTTTGAAGTGCACTGAATCACTGAAACACCTCTGATAGTTGTCTGTCCCTTAAGATCAAATCTATCTGCATCTCTTATCCTTTGTCTTACTTTGCTTGCAGGTTTTTTGCTTTTTCATGTCATCCATTTTGCTCCAGCAGAGGGAACATTAGGAGTACATGATCAACATATTGTCCAAAGTTCTGGTTAAAAGATGTTGATTCTTGGATTCTTAATCAAGATTTTTTTATTATTATTATTATAATTTCCAATCTATTCTTATGCAGTCATAATTTCCACTAAATCACCTTAGGAAACTTTGAGAGTTTCTGTTTTCAAGAACAAATTAATTTTTGTCAGAAAGAAATGTGTGCAGTTTTCCTGTGGTAGTTATTTTTTCCATACCTTCAAACAATTAGCATTAGTTAACCACTAAAGGGATAGTTCAGGATTTTTAAAGTGCTGTCAGGGTCGAAAATCAACACCCACCAGGTGTCAAACGTAGGTAAATTTTGGGTTTGGTGAATGAACAAATTGAAATCACCTGCCAGCCAGCCAGTTATTAAAAAAAAAAAAAAGTAATCTCTGGTACAAAGGCTTTTTAAATTTAAAAAAAACACTCACTATCTGTAGTAAAAGCAACATGTTCAGTAGCTTGATAATTGACTGCTACTTTCCACTTTTGATCCTCAAAAACATGTTTTCAGAGGAAAACAACAACCATTTTCAGTGTTTGTTTACAGTGGATCAGTTTTAAATATGTCTGGGAGTATTCCCATTCAATCTGTGCACACAGCTGAACTTAAATCAATTTTTAGGGAAACATCTATATATGTGGCAGAAAACCATTTTTCTGCTGACCCCATCTGCAACAGTACACTGCTGACTACCGCTGCAGTGACTTCTCTCTCCTTTTTCTTGAAGTGATACTGCTGATCACCATCTGCAGAAGGTAATAGACTCACTATGTGTAAATAGCTTGTACAACCCCACTTCAAAAATACTGACTATCACTTTAATCACCAGTTTCAAATTAAAACTGAGTAGGCACTGGCGCAGTCAGACTAATTCTCAAGTGGGAATTAGTCTGGCACCTATTGATTCACCGTGCATTTCAAGGGGCAGTACCACCAGCGTGCAGACAAAACTGTCTCTGGACGCAGTTGAAGAGACATAAACCATACAACCAATCAGAGCTGTTTACGCTGCCTTTCTCCTTGCACTCCAGGCGAGCCACCACCATGCTGTTTTTGAGAGGAATTTCAGGCGAAAATATAAAAACATCTATGTGATCATTTAACAACCTATGGAAAGGTTACGTTAATTGCTGCGCTACTTGTCTGTCTGTAGGCTACCAACGATTCATATCAGCTACTGGGTACACAGGCCGGAGCTGGGTTAGCCCACCCCATGTGACATAAAAATTTGTGATTGGCCAGTCAGATTTTCGGACGGGTGGAAACGGCCATGAATGGGAGTGTTCCCAGACCATTTTCACAAAGAAACATTATTCAGGAAGTGAACTATGGGTCTGGTTTGCCAGGCTACTAAAGAAGCAGAGTCTGGAGGCCAATATACGCTTCAACGCTACGTGCCTCTCATCAAAAATGTCGTAATTTCAATGGAAAAATGTGTTGCTCCACGCTTCCATTTGCTGTCATGTACCTGGAGAGTTTTGTTGTGTCGCAGATATTGTCATATATTGATTACTGTGAAGACAGCTGAAACATTTCGCAGAAGCATAAATGAAAACTTTGCGCGACTCTATCATTCCTGTCAGGTGACACTTATCACATGTGTCAAGCAATGAAGTATAAATTGGCCTTGAAAAGGACCAGTGTGGACACAACTGAGATCCAGAGTTTGCACGCAGAAACTCTGTTATTTATGGTGAAAGAAGAAAACAGCAAAAAAGTTATGTTTATGTTCTTTAGTGAAGGGTTTTTTTCTTTGTTACAGAAATTGCACAAAGAGACAAAACAAGTGAAAGTGTTGACCAGTAACAACATCCTCTCTGCAAAAGTGAGCAACTAAAAGGATGTCCTAGTTTGTTTTTAATGCTAGTGATACCAGTAACACAGAAGTGGGGGTATCTATCAGATACCATTATTTTGGTTAAGGTAACTGTACCAACTGCCAACTGTTTACAGGAAAAGACCCCAGAACAACTATTTCAGGACCTTATTATATTGGACAGCTAGCTGGTGGGATTATATACATACATACTGTATAAAAAAAACCTCCTCCTCCTGCAGTCACACAAACAGCTAGAGACTGCTGGTGCGAATTAATTTAGTGAAACATTCCAAAATGTGTCATACTCAATATTGTTTTTATTTTATTTGAAGCAAAAGGGTGTTCAATTCTGATTAATGACCACCCTCACTCCCTAAAACAGCTCGCTTTTGTTCTTTGAGAATACGAGAACTAGAAGCACTTAGGGAAATTAATCTAACGTACTATGCTGCCTGCAGGATATTTTCAGCGCTGCCACACAAGACTGTTTATTAAATGGAGCGCAGGACTGTTGAGGATTCTTACGCAAGAGCTCGTAGCTTTGGAGCTGTTGTTTACACGCCCATGGTGATAAAAACCTTTAACATTTCATTGCAGTGTGATTGTGACATTGCCTTGCAAAAATACCTCTCTTGTGCCTCCTCCTTGTTGACAGCAAAATAACTGGACAGGACTGCTCTTGCACGGACTTGCACACAAATACAAACACCTGAAGGAAGACAGGCACACACATGCTCACACTGGTGTAACTCAGGACAAGTTATAGCATCATGGCACAAGGGCAAAGACCATATATAAACGCTTCAGCTCTTTCTACTTCACTATCTCTCTCCTGTTCTTTAAACCCAAAAATCTATCGTCCTGAAGGTGGAAGGGTAGCTACTAAAGTAGGGGAAATATTTGGCAAGGCAATGAGTGACAAGCAAGCGGAGAGGCAGACATGACAGAGCAGCATGAGAGCTGAAGTAGCAAAGCGACCCTTGACAGTGGGCCAAGGAGACGGCTGTTAGTGAGAGTGAGTGCTTGGGCCGAGAGTCCTGACAGCTCAGCTCGTGGGCTGGAGTTTATAAGTCGACCCAGCGAACATGATGCTCCAGGCTCCTCGCAGTGATAGATGCAGCCAGTTGGATTTCATGAGCACTGGTAGATGTCTCGAACTCACACCTGCTCCATTTATTCAGAAGGGTATACATCATGAAAATATGTCGGTGGATGTTTTATTCTGTTGTGTGCAAATGAAAGTGTACGGTGAGCAGAACTTTTGAAAGACAAGTGCTTTGGGAAGAAAATCTGTTTTATGCCCCAAAAGTTTGAAAATACAGTATACAATAAAGCCTTACGGCCTGACACAGCTTATGAGGAAAGACAACCATGCCTAAAATTAGTACTGTCTATTTGTTTTTTCCTTGTCAAAGGGTATGAAAATGATGGCTGGTTTCCAAACACAGGGCAGGGTTTTGATGGGAGAAGAAAATGTGCCCAAAAATCTGGCCAACCCTTAATATTATTTTTTATTTATGATAATTATTTTTTTCTGCTTTGTAATAATGTGTTTTTCTGACTTGACTGCTCATTGATACCGCATTTCAACACAGGATGAAAGGCTTATTTTTGCTGCAAGATTGCAAACTGTAGACCTGCACTTTGCAATTGTCCTTCCTTTTTCTGTGGGTTAGCAATGGGATAACAATGCAGGGTGAAACCACTGTTTTAAAGACATTTAACATAGTTGTTATTCTCCATTTAATTTGGTTCTGTATAATAAGGCTCTTTGTCTTCCACATAATACACAAGTAAACAGCATTTCTTTAGTTTTCCGTATTGAGATTGTGAATGTCATGGTCACCTTCATGCCAAAGAGTGAAATTCTTGAACATGTCGTATTACTGCAGAGGTTTGAAAAGGTGGTGAAGTTCGTGTTTGAATGCTTCTACTTGTGTGTGTGAATGCACCATTTATTGTGAGGCACAGACCCAAACAGTGAAGATGCCAAATTTAATTAACGGAAGAGACGAAACAATAAGACAGTGTATCGAACCCTGATGGTCAATGAGGCACCCACCAGTTTTGAGCTCTTCCTTGAGTCTTACTGTTTTCTCTCTTATAGACAGTATAAATGATCTTTTTATTTCAAAGATACAACTTCTGAAAAGACACATCGTCAGTCAGGCAATGCAGTGGCATTATCTCTTCCAAAGAAAGAAGAAAACAAGATTAGAAGTGGCTGATGGGAAAGAATGAGATGTATGAGGAACAAAAGTGGAGGTAAACTGGATGAGGGAAAAGAGTAATGAGACAAAGCGAAGACAGAGTGTAAGAGTAAAAGACTGGTAACAGTGCAGGATGAGAGGGAACTTGAGGGCAGTAGAAAAGAGAATAAGGTTCATTTTCAAGCAATAGATTAGCCCAAATTAGATAAAAAACTTTACTGTCTCACCTGAGCAATTTGGCACCAGACCAGAGGAAAAGACTTTAGAAGAATAAGTAGAAGGTGAAAGCTGTGAGGCAGAATAGTGGAAGCTAAAAATAATGCCGCTCCATGCAGAAGGCGAAGGACAAAACAGTAGTTGAGGAATTGGATAACACATCTGCTGCTGCCTTCCTGAAATTAGAGTCATACTAGGTGGAATCAATAATAAATTTTACATAAAGGCATGTTACTTTTATGAGCAAGGAATTGGACTTATATCAATAAACCACTTTGAAAATTTAGATAGTGTCTCGAACACATTTCTTTACCTTGAAATGATTCCTCCTCAGATTTCTATCACAGTTAATTATTAAATAATGAAAGTCCATATGTTGTTGGAGCTCAGTCACTAACTGAAGTTTTACACATCTAGAAAAAAAGATGTTTAAATGTGATGAGGTACATGATACCAGTGGCCAAAATGACTGATAAAGATGAATTTCTTGTCAACAGACCCAACTTTTCAGTCTCATTATGGCCAGCTTTGCATATAACCCCACTGTCCACCACTGCTTTGAGATTACTCGCTTTGACTGGGCCTCAAGAGTTTCTCCAATGCGCTGACTTTGCTGTTCTATACTCAAGGTTTGGCCAAAAAAACCCCCCAAAAACAAACAAACAAAAAAACCCCAAAACAAACCAAAACAAAAACCACATTTGTGTCTTTGGTCTGTTTCTGTTTTGATAACTGTCAGCAGAAGAAAGAAGCCAGTCATGGATGCAAATCAAAGTTTAGAGAATTCAAAAGAGACAAATTCATCCAAAATTGACCCAGAATCTAAAATGTATCTGATCTTATCTGCAGATTGTATCAGCAGTTTTCTAAAAAGCTTAATATTTCCCTTCTTACTGGTATCAGCACCATGTGTAACAGAGTTTATTTGTAGCTTAGCAACTGGATGTTTCTCATTGAAATGCAAAGTGAGAACGTTAGTTAATTTCTTTACATTTTTATATACACAGAAAGTTGAAAAAAACCTAGGCTATGCATCAGAAGAAAAAATGAAACAATGATGACAGCAGAAATTTCACATCATCACTGTCTCATAAAGGTGACACTGAGTTAACAGAGGTTGACGGAGATAAAAATTCATTCTGTCCCATTAATGGAGGGAGGAATGCAAGGATGAGCGCCTTGCATTAGAAGTGGAGTGATGAGACTCGGGAGCTAAGAATGCCAATATTCAGAGAAACAAGCAATTTCCATATGACTATGCAATTTATAAATGAGTAAAAGTTGCAAATGCCCCACAGAAATAATACATCGAACCATTTCTGGTAAATGTGGGGGGAAAGTAGACTATTTGAAGACAGGGTGTGCTATGACTTTGCCTTTTCTGTCACTGTGAGCTGTAGGCTATTATCTGTCCAAAGAGACATCAGTCTGCTGGAAATGTGACACGAAATTACCCACAATCCCCTTCTGCCCTCCCATCAACTTGGCAGTTTCACAGCCCCCCAGAGTTCCAGGATAATTTAGGTAGGGATTTCAAGTGAAATTGTGTGTGCTTGCGTGTGCATCTGCATGCGAGTGTGTGTGGAAGAAGCACCAAGGAAGAGATAGCTCGTAGACTCTAGTTGAAAGATTGACACTGAATGGAATGGAACTTTCTCTCTGAAGATAAAGACAGATAGGTGGATTTGAACAGCACAAACTTCTTCCTGTTACTCCTTTCATTTGCAAAGTCATTATAGACCGGGTGATTTGACAGTGAAGGTAAACTCTTCGAGTGCCTCATTAACTACTATATGAACTTTAGCATTCCTCACTTAATGTGTCAGCTTTCTTAACAGTATATGACAACTCCTGGTATAATGTTAGCCTGCTGTGCAAGACTAATTTGCGTTTCAATATTGCCTTAAGGCTTTGCAATCATATTCAGGCTCACCAATCAGATGCTGAAGCCTCTAAGGCTCTGCCAAGGCCCCTAATACTGTCTTTTGGGACTTGAGCTTACCAATATGTTACTGAAGTAAGTTTCAAACACCTGGCTTAGTCCCCAGACTAAAGACAGGCCTCATCTACTTTCCATCTGTCTGGCTAAGGGGCCCAGATGTGCTGACTAGCAACAGTAATCAAGGAAAGGTAGAGAGAGTAGAGATTCTTTCAGGACGTTCTGTAATACTTCAATAAATGCACTGAATGGTATACAAGCTAAATCCTGTAAAGCTGAATTCAAGTCTCTGTGAGCATTGGTCCTATGCTGTAGCTGATCATTCTTCCTTCCTGGCTCACTTATTAATTAGATGCTAGCCTGTGTAGCGCATGTTGGACACAAATTTTCTTGTAAATATGATTTCCACCATCACTTCACAGAGCTGATATAGACACGGGCAAACCAATCTTCTCTGATAGGCCTGCATTCATTATCTGTTGTCACTGCTGATTTATGAGCCTGGCGTTCCGGGGTACTGGCACCCATATGTCTGCTCATCCCTACACACACAGGACCGTTCTATTAATGATGTTTGGATCCATCATCCGAAGATGCAACAAACACACCGAATGAACTTTTAATGGTATCGACAGCACCAGAGCTTTTTCTCTTTTCAACTCCCCAGCTCTGTAAAAGTGTAACAGAAAGGCTTTCATTTGGAATTGTAAAAGCTCCATAAAGCAATTTTGGGTTGCATCATTGCCGAACACAAGCAGAAAAATTACCCCATTGCAACTGTCCATCAGCCAGTGTGGAATTAGGCTGTTAGAGAGAAAATCACATTAGGTTCAGAGATGTCCATTAGCTGCTGGGTAGTCTGAATATGCTTTCCATTGTGTTGAGTGACTCATTATCTGGTTTGTGCTCTAATACCATGTAAATGATAAGATGCACATCATCAGCTTTCAGCACAGTGAATGCCCCAGCTATGTGTAATACATTTGCATGAAATGCTACTAACAGCACCTTGGATGTGCTCATCTTGAAGGTCTGGTCAGTTGAGAACTCTTCCTGAAATAATTAGAGAGGACCAGTTAAGGAGAGACTGAGCAACTCTTTCATGTGAATATGTAAGAATACCCACAGTGATGAAAAGAGGTCAGCAGCAGTGCGTGCGCGTGCATTTGTGTGTGTGTGTGTTTGTGTATAAGACTGGTCCATCTGTGCTGGGTTGTTCCCTGCTCTGTACTTAATATTATTTGTTCTGGCAGGGAGTCCATGTCAGATAGTGTGAGGGTGAGGAGGGTGACGAAGCAGGTTAGAGTCACGCTCTGTCCCTTGTCAGCTCACTTTAGGTCTCTCTCCTTCCCCCAGTGGCCTGCTGGGTCTCTCTGTAATCATTCACAACTCAGGCATACTGGTAAATAGATGGGATCAGGGCAGCCATGTTGTTTTCTTAGGTGGAATAGCATCCCTTTCAGGGATTAGTAATTGGGCAAGGACATACAGGGACATAATTTCTGTTTTAAAGTTTGATTCAGTTTAAAAATAGTGTAGATCTCGTTGTCATTGTACCAGATGTTGGCACATCAGAGATGGTCAGAAGTCTTTGAGCTCAAGTCCAAGTCAAGTCTCAAGTCTCTTATGGTGGTAATGAGTGTTCATCTGCTCTATGCCAGTCAGTATGCCTAGAACACAGCATGGCTTTATCTATGGAATTCAAAACATGTACTGTATTACGGTTAGCAGTATAGATCGCACATGGGCAATGAAGCATGCGCATCAAGAAGCGAATGAGATTTAGCTCGTCAGATCTTGTTACTGCTAAGAAGGGAAAAAAAAAAGATTGTTCACGAGTCCCAAACTTCAAGTCTGAGTCAAGTCTCAAGTCACTGCGTGTGAGACTTAAGTGCGAGACTTAAGTGCGACTTGAGTCCAAGTCCAAAGTGCAGGTCCCCATCTCTGGGGCACATGCTGTCATAATGTACTGCGTAGCTGATACATTCCAATGTTAACCAGAGAGCAGTAATTAAAAGCAAGCAAAAATTAATGTTGAAAAATTCAAAATAAACCACTGGTACACATCACAACCTTTTTCTTCCAGAGTCATGCTAAAGTGATTGACATGTCTTTCATTGGATCATTAAGCGCTCATTGATCTCATGATTACCATGTTAACTGAGCTGTCAGCTTTGGCATCTGGCATCACTGATTCAGGCAGAGGGAAAGAAACTAGGCAGGCAGGCCCACTTGTCATGCATGACCACACAATCTCTATCGTCTCTCTCTGAAGGCTAGCGGGTTTAATTACGTGCTAAAAACATCCTCGGACAAGCTCCTTTCGCAATGTAATGTGCCATATACCTGTCCAGTCTCGTTTAGCTCAAGCAGAACGACAAATATGAATACAAACAGTTTGTACA
>JAQFJA010000010.1:14046614-14061204 GCA_029874485.1 Naso brachycentron | reverse complement strand
ACAGGTTGCTATCAGATATATGAAGAAAGGGAGTTAGGGAGCTGTAATACCTGGAGGCATAACTAGGTGGCGTCAGCTGTCTGACCTTCAACATATCTACCAGGAGGATCCTCAGGGACCAAAGACATAATTTAAAAGTAATGAAAGACAAATCGTGGGGGATGGATTTGATTGCAAGCAGCATCATTTACTCAAGAAGCTACAGTGTGAGTGATAAAATTAGGAAACTTTGCAAAAAAATGAGAGAGTTTGTGAGCTTTAATTGGAATATAATTTTTTCTTTTCCGTGCAGACATTTCATAAAATGACTATAGGTTCATTTTTTACAGAAACAGCATGTAAGGAGTTCGAAGCAACTTTATAACTCAGACGCCACAACTTTATGTTTGTAATGAAGAACTTACCCTGACCTTTGAGAAGTCAGATGTTGAGCTCTATCTTTAGTTATCTTTGAAATGGTTGTCACGACTTGCTTAAGCTCATGAGCTTTCCCTCTCCACCACCTTAGATAAGTTATAAATGAAGCTTGTTCCCGTAGCAACAGCCATGACTGTGAAATTGCATAAATTACCTGTCCCAATTATCATCGGTCTAGTAGGAACACTCAGAGCAGGTTTTTCGGCGGTCATTGTCAAATGTGCCGTCAACTAATGCACCACCACCCACCTGTCTCACAGCTGAGATAGAAAGGGTAAAATAATTGGATATCATTATTTCCATTTAGCAGTGGGAGAATGAAACGAGGCAACTGAAAATATCATCAAAGCACAAATGGAAAACCAACACATGAGTCCATTGTGTGCCAGTGCAAATGCATTACTGTGATGCCTATTTCAGCAGCTGCCTCCATCGCTCTGCAAAGCCATGCGCAGACAGAGTGTTTGTTCTTCAACACAAATATAAGAGGAGGGTGTCACGGAGGCCCTCAGGAACATGGCCTCTCATCAAGGCAATTGCGCAACAAAATGCGTTCAGATTTTCATGGATAGGCGCTGTTAATTTCCTTTTGACAACATGCACACGCAGACACATGTTCGAGCATGCACAAGTGATTGGATTGTCTGTGTAATCCAGCTCTCGTGCTGAAGAGCCGCGGGCTTTAACAATCCTGATCGTGACACATCACTCGAGCACTGTGGTCAAAATGGAAATAGAAGATTTAGACTCAAACAGCTTTGCCGGGGCTCTTGATTGGGAGGGTATGCAGTTAAAACAAGGATAGCTATCTTTGCCCCCCCCCCTCCTTTTGCTTTGATTGCAATCAGTAGCAAGGAAACTCTCTGACACTCATTATCAGAGGATCAGAGCTTCAGCTCAGTCTGGATTTGACGTACTGAACAACTGTCGAGGGGGGTGGTTTTTTAAGCCTAACATCGATCGTCCATCAGTGCAATATTTAGAAATGTATGGGTTGTTGGGTTGTTTAATAATGTCAATGTGTTTTTGCGAGTAACAAGGCGGGTAATGCTTTTCAGGCATTGATTGTGTCACATACAATTAGAGAATAATTCCCCATATTGTGAGTTTACAGTGAGACAGAATGCTACAGACAGCGTGTGGTCCACATCCACAAAGGCTAGTTTAAGCAATGGGATTAATACACAGTGGGGATACATTTCACAAGGAAAATAGTTTTTGTTCCAGTAAGGGCAGAAAGGTTTCCTGCTGAGTTCTCAGTCTGTTTTCTTCAACCCCTGTAGGAAACTATGGGGAGAGTGGCATGGAGGCCTTTAAGGAGCTGGCCTCTCAGGAGGGCTTATGCATTGCCCACTCGGACAAGATCTACAGTAATGCTGGGGAGAAGCACTACGATCGCCTTTTGAGGAAACTACGGGAGCGTCTTCCCAAAGCTCGTGTGGTGGTGTGTTTCTGCGAGGGCATGACTGTCCGAGGTCTCCTGATGGCCATGAGGAGACTGGGGGTGTACGGGGAGTTCCTCCTCATTGGCAGGTATGGATTTTCTTTACCTTTAGATGCACAGTTGAGAGCGCCTCGCTGCATGGCAAGAAATCAGTGAACAGGCTGGAAGGCTGCGAGTTGCTGCGTTGTCTTCCTGATGTGCACGTCACCAAGGCAACCAAGAAGAATAAGACCACATACCAATAGCAATGAATAGAAATGTTCTCCTGCAATGAATTATTGGTATTTCTGTCACAGATGCATGACTCCAGAGGGCAACAATGCCACGAGTCCTTTCTCTCCCTTTTGGAATATCTCTTATTTGGTTTTTCAAGACCAGAATATTTTTTGCATCAAGCAATTAAAGAGAAGCACACATACTATATGCACTCTATTTCAGCACACAAAGACCATATTGAATCAATATTCTTTGCAAAAACCTCCCCGTCCAATGCTTACATCTCTTCCCCTGCTTCATTTCTTCTCTTCCTCAGCCTGTTATTCAATGCTGAGTGACAGTGACTGACTATAGCTGTAATCTTAGTCATTAGAAAAGGGCAAGTAGAGTCGTCTCACAGACTCATACAGCGGCACATTACACCATGAAGTAGCCCTCAAGGAACATTCACACTTGTCAGGAGAAGCCACAGCAACCTTGATGCTACTTTTCAGTCCATTCATGTAATTTCTTTACCCCTTTCACATCAGAGAAAAGAGGTTTTTGGCATCAGTCTGTTGTCAGACAGTTGTCATCTGTCTGTTACATAAGGAGGACAGTAATAAGACACTCAGGACAGTTGAAACTTTGTTAATACTTTACTTAAAGCATGCATCTATAATGCATTTTAACATTTAATGAACATATGTGACACATTATAACACATTATGAGCACATTTGTAATGCATTATAGGTAAATATTACGGTTAGGGTTAACCTTGCTTATAACTATGATTATACAGCACTGTAGGCACATTATGATGCATTATATGTATGCTCGTAATGCATCAAAACTTTAAGCTGAGTTTGGCAGTAGGATTTATTTAACAGAACGCATAAGTGTAGCTCAAATTCTGAGTCGTCATCTTCTATCAGGACAAACTTGAGAGACAAAATACATTAAATCAACTTCTGTCTTCTCTGTGCGTGTTCACACATATTAAAAAGTGAATGTTCAAAGATTAGGACCTGCAAAGGGTAAAATCGGCTCACAGTGTGATTGCATGCCAGAAGTGATTCTGAAATGAAGACTCATAGGCATATTTTTTGTTAGTAAATTCCACCATTTTGAAGAATTTCCAGACAAGGCACAATCTGGGGACAACACATACAAGATGATCTGTATATGAAACATGTTGTTTAATTGACTTAATTTAGTTTAATTGCCGTGGTTATTGTGCATCATGTGTTGAGGTTGGTACAGATTGTCGTCTCCTCTTGGTGTGTTTGGAGGAATCCTGATCGTAAGATTTTTAACACTGATGTTTCAATTAGACCTTTTCAAAAGTCTGGTGTTTCAGTCTCTTTTTATGGTTGAATTTCAGACATCTTTATGAGATGTTCAGTTGCCAGAAGTTTGTTCTGTTTGTATTCTCATTGCCAAAAAATCCCATGAAAAGACCCAAAACAAAGCATGATTGGATCCTACTCACAAGCGATGCCTATGCACTGTAGCTAAAGCCAGAAATAATTGATTTCAATTTAGCATCAAGCTCCGGTGTTGTACAGAAACATCACTGAGCAACACCATGGTACTCTATGACTTTTTACCTCACTACCATGTAGTTGTACCACTGTAATTTATTTTGAGTCCAACATACATTGTCCTGATGCTGTGAATACTAATTAGAGATCTAAATATGTATTAATCTGCATTTGAAAATAGTTCCTAAGAAATGTGCACATTTCTGTCATGTTTTAATCCTCCTTAAAAGGCTGAAATGCTTTGAACACATTTAAAACACTGACCATTCCAAAGGGTTAAACACATGTAAGAAAGACTCTTTGGTAGGAAGACTTTCCATGTTGCGCACAGATGCTACAGGGGTACCCTGTGTGTTTTGCTAGATACCCCATTATTGGCAGGCGCTGAGGCATTTGTTTCCTATCGTTGCTATTGTCATTGAAGAAGCCTCTTCTATTTTCTGAAATATCTTCCAGAGGCAGAAATAAAGAGAAGAGAAGTGCTGCTTTTCTCTGCCTCTGTTTATGTTGTATGTGTTATATTCAATGCATGCGTGCATATTTAAGTTCTTAGCTGCGGAAGGCTTTTCAGATGCAGAACATGCCTTTTAAATTATCCATTATAATGACACTCCACGGTTACATTCCTTTCCATATCTCTCCTTTTTTCTTTCGACCATAGGAGATGGGAGAGTGGGTCTTTTTTTAGCTTTTGTGAAAGTCTCCATGGGCAGAAGAGAAGCTTCTGGGTCAAACAGAGAGATAGGACGGAAGAGAGCAGGAGACAGAGAAACAGAGTGTGTACTGACAGAGGAAGGCTGGGCCAGCACAGATGCGAAGCCATGTGTGTGTTGCCTGACATGTTGGGAACAACTGAATGAAGCTGGCAGACAGGTATCGGCTCAACAAAGGGGAGCTTGTTTTCCTAATTTATGTTTTATCCTTTAAAGAAGCCATTTTTGTGAAGCATGTTCTAGAGAGAGAGGTTGGAGGATGGAAGCTACACAAAGAAAAACAAAGGATGAATGAAACAAAGTGGCAGAGCAAGAGGAGCACAATCTGTCACTTTTTTATTACTGTAAATTTATTATCTTTTATTGTGCCAAGCCTGCTGTCAACAAAATGCTAACTGTACTTTAAAAAAGTGCAGTTTCTTTTAAACATTTGTGACATTTAAGCTGCTATGGTCTTTATTTTAATTGACAATGCATCAAACGACAACATGTTTATCTAAAGGACCATACTGTCTATTTTTGACTTCTCAACATTAGCAGAGATCGCCCCTATCTTCTACAAATGTTAAAATTCAACCATGTGTATTCTTAAGTAGATCTCAGACTGCATCTTTAAACTGCCACTCATGTCAAAACAGGGTACAGAAACACAATAGGACACAGAAAAATTGCTAGTTATAGGTAACTCACCCCTCTAAAGAGAATGTTTGCCTTTATTTGGTCAAAAATCACTGTGCAACAGAGAGAGGAGAGCCTGGAGCCGTTGAAACAAAAATTATTACGCCTGGAAAAATAGTTCCTTACAAGTGCAGCCTTCATAACTTGAATATTAGTGTGAATAGGGATTCTGAAACAGACATTCTTTTTATCTAATGTTGTTACACATCTACAGGTACTGTCCGTGACGTTTATTGAATATGAATAGAATGTAAACAAACACCATAAGTCGTAGATAAAGCTAGTTTGGGAATGGGTGGAGTTTATGTATCCTGTGTGGCTGATGTCGACAAAGGAGAGTGACATGTAACACCAGTATGATTCTTTAAAGGAAATGATGCATTCTCAGAGAATTATCACCTATCCCTGCAGCCTCTCAGCTCTATGAGGGTTTTTGACGTCTTCTAGCTCACAGTTTTGTTTTTCAACCCCTTTTGGTTTTGGTTTACCCTCAGTCCTCTTCTTCAGCAGTGTTTGCAGTCACAGTAGGGATCTGTTTTCACTTGAAAAAGCTCTAAAACCCACTGTGCTTTATCTGCACAACACCAGACATCAGAAAAACAAAGTAAGTCACTAGCTTGCAAATAAGTTGGAGCATTGTTCACTGGGTGGCCAGAAAGATGTTTCTGAATAACTGCTAATGTTAATGTCAGTGTTTATAGATTGTTTTCCACTGCTTCTTAGTGGCTGAAAAAAATAATTAATGCAGGTTTACAAAACATGCTTCCGCTTTCTGGTGCTTTCAGATTTCTAACATATAAATATGTAGAGCTAACTATATAATTTCCGTTATTTTTAAAGAAAAACATTCACTCACTGAGCAGAACTACAGTTATGCACTAACCTATTCTCTGGGGTCACAACAGCTCACAATCGCCAGTAAGTCAGAATCTTAATTCATGTTTCACATTACACTACAAAGTAGTAAAAACTAAAAGTTAATTTTTTTTTTTAACCCTGAAAAAATAATCATGATCCGCTTTAAACTCAACAGCTAACAATGAAAATCATGCCAGAACAAACAAAATGTGTCAGGCACAAGGCGCATTATCTGTCCAAGTTTCTTCTGAACCACACAGGCACTGTTGCAGTCTGGCTTTCAAAAATTTCCTTCAGTTAGAAAAATAAACTTTTAACTGTAACATTCCCATCAGGCCAATCAGCGTAATAACTTAAATGTCAAAGCACCACACAAAAATCTATCAGCTATCATCACTATCAGCCAGCAGTGGTTGCAATATTACTTTAGAGGATATTAGTGTTTCAATTATAGCACTACCTCAGGATAGTCAGTGTAATTTGTAAAAAGTCTAGATGTCTGCAGCAGGCTCCATCAAAATCTGTTTGATGGTGAGACATTTTTTGTCTTATACATCTCCTTGACCTAATTTCTTCATTTTATTGCACTTGGTGCAAACAAAACCACTTAAGATTCGTCAGCGTTGTGTTTTTTCCACCACATCTCGTATGTCGAGGCGATCATAAAATATCTGTGAGGCCAGCAAATCCTCCATCCAGCTGTGGCAATATAAACTACAGGCAGAAATGCAGAGAGTTTTCAAATTGAGAGAGCTTTTGTTTTCCTTGTTCGTCTAACCAGCTCTTCAGACAAGGGCCAGGTGTGGCAGTGTGCTCGACCCACTTTAGCGCTGACCTGCAGACTCTATTCTGCATCACTTCAACACTTTACACCTACTCTGCTCTGCTGTTGTCTGTCAGAGGGGCTCTTGTCTTTCTCTCTGTGTGATGTCAGTCGTTATTTTGCCAATCAGCAGCCTCCATCACTCTATGACTGCGTACACGCATAAACAAAAGGCATTTATTCCAAGCATGCACAGTAAAAACACACGGTCTCGACAGAAATTGCCCACTTTATGTCAAGAAGACATTAACGTCTGTCGTGTTGTTCTGTTCAAGTACATTTTGAAGTGATTCTTGGAGATGAGAAACACTTCCTGCTTAGACAGGATGAAGCAGGAAGCTTATGTATGTGAGAGTATGTGATTTAAGTGGGGATGAGGAGGGAGGGAGGTTTGTGCAAGTGAGAATTGATGCCTCCGACATGGCTCTGAATTATCAGTAGCCTAAATGTGCTGTATATTGATTAATCTATGGTGCTGTTCGTGCTAGCAGACAGATTTGTCACTGCGCCTTTTCTCTCAATTCTGCCCTTCTGTCGGTTTAGTCTTGGATCAGCAATATTCTCCTAAATATACACTATAAATAATCTGTTCAATCCTATACTGCCTGTGCACTCCAGTAATGTCACTCTTGTCGGCAAAGTGTCAAGTAGCAACTTGTAGCTCAGAAGATCGAGAGGATCATAGAGACATAAAGCTGCCTGTAGTGTTTCTAAAATGTTCCTGTAATATGTCTATAAGCATTTAGTAGCATCTGTGCTGCTGGAAATACATGCTGAGAGTGAGAACAAGCATCTCTGTAACAAAACATTTTAGGGCAGACATGACTACAGCTAATGTTAAGTCATCCTGCAACAATGTCCTTGGGGAGGTGTAGATTGGTGTGTGTGTGTTGGTGGTGTGGGGGCAGGCGGGACATCCATCTTGTGAAAAATTAAATTACAGACTGGATGTAACCTTAGTCCATTTTTTAAGAACAGAAATAATTCTATGACTGAGCAGGATGCTGGTGGGTGAGAAGATTAGAAGAGTGAGTCAATTCTGCAGTAAGTTGGTGGAAGATTAATAAGAGCAGACTTTAGGTTCTTTGGCTGTAGAGTCCTGCTGGTCTGTCCACCCTCAGAATGTAACCTGGAGACAGAAACAAGTAAGAGAAATGAAGACAAAGAGAGAAGGCAGTTGAGACAGAGAGAGAACAGGAGGAAGTAAGAAAGCTAAGCACGGCTGGGAGCAGTTTATAGTAGTTTATTATTACCAAACTGGAGAAAAAATGAGTTTTAGGTCTTACATTTTCAGACAAATTGAAGGCAGAGAAACTGTTTCCCATCTTAAGCTCATAAAATGGGACTGCCATTCCAGGGAAAATTACAGCATTTATTGCTTGCTGAAATGTCTAATAAGATTCAAATGTAACAAAAGTATGTTAGCCAGACAAGGAAGTGAGTTTCAATAGTAGAAGCATAATGATACTATTAACTCAGAAGAAGGAGAGTGAGATTGATAGACTGGTCAATATCACTCATTTTAACTTGAATCTGCAGCAGTCAGTGTTGGGGAGTAACTAGTTACATGTAACTAAATCATGTAATTTAATTACAAAATAAATATAACTGTAATCAGTTACAGTTACTGAGAAAAATGCATATTAAATTAGAATTACTTTTGAAAATGTTAATTATTACATAGAGGGTTACTTCTGAAAATATTTTTAATAAAAACCTAGCCTATATGTTGAATAATTTTCATTTTGTTGCCTTGCATGTTTTATATGTGCACAATGTCTCTTTTGGCCATTCCCAGTCAAGGCTGTTTAGTGACGTTCGATGCTATTCTGATGCTTTTGATTGGTTCTCTTGTTTGAATTTGCAGCGCCCAACATCTGCCATTAGCACTGCCTGATTTAAACAGGTGAAAATGGTTAACAGCTGAAAAATACTTAGACATTTAGAAAAGTAATCAAATATAATAAGTTATATTTCTTTGATAAGGAAATTGAAAAAGTCACATTACTTATTATACTTATAAAATGACTCTAATGTCGCTTGAGGTTATTATACAACTTCTGTTTCAACAACTTTTTTTTTTTTTTTTAAATAATAAATAAATAAACAAACAAACAAAGGCTTTAGATTCTTAAAAGCCAGATGTTTCCCTCTGGAGTTGGTCGAGACCTAAACAGAAATTGAATGGAGAGAGAGATTAGGGAAGTGAATTCTGGACCAGAAACGCAACTTTTGCTAAAATGCTAATGATGCCGTGTGTCTACTGAATGTATAAATGTTTACAGTATGTCAATAAAGATGTGAATATTGTATTTGAAGCTGTTTTGCTGCCCTAAAGTGGCCAAAAGATCAACTCATGCAGGTTCAATGAAGCTTTTATGGAACATTTTTTGTAACCATCATATATTTGATGGTACTTACAAATAAGGATACCCATCAATATGTTGTCAGATCGGAAAATCCATGTCTTTTTTTTTAAGGTAATAAAACAGAAGAATTTTGCTTTATTATGATAAAGAGGATTTTTTTTTTTTTTTCCTTTAAACACATTTGAAATTCTAATAAAATCACTGTCACCAGGCTCATAAAGGGAGGGGGGAGTTTACGACTGTAGCGGAAATGTCAAGCGCAGCCAAGTGTTGTCTCTCTGCCTAAACATCACTTATTATCATAACTGGTTTTAAATTTACTGTGCATTGTCACCTTTTGCCTCGTTTTTTAGGGAGAATATGTAATGACTCATCTGTTGCATCACTAATATCTCATTATATCTGTCCTTAACATTTTTTTCCTAAAGCCTCTTTGAAGTCGATGCAGCTTTTCATCGACAGAGTCCAAAAATCAATCACACTGTAGATGGTAGGATTTATATAAATGTATCTTAAGAGAACAATCAAAGGCTACAGATGTATGTAATACACAGTATGAGTACAGCCACAAGTTATTTCCTGTTAAGCTGCGCTGGGGAGACCAAGAAGTTGTTTGACTTAATTTAGCAATGCTGTTAAACATGTTTATTGCTGTGAGGGGAACAGTGTGTGCTACATACAGTGGAGTGCACTTAATGCAGCAAAATGGCCACAGATTCATGGCCTGTTATTTGACCACAGAGAGCAATGCACACAATGACTCTCAGGAGATGGCGGCCGTTTAATACGGATCCACCAGCACTGTGCTGCTTTTCGCGAGCTTGGAGCTAATGTGGCTTTTTGCTGAAGCAGTTGCTCCATTTAAAGACGTTTGTCAAGATCTATTGAAGCATAGAAAACAATCCAGTAAGCATCAATATTTGGCTTTGAAAGTGAAGTACTTCAGCATACTGTGGTTTATAAACTGCAAGAAATACCGTAAGTCAATAATTATGTGTGTGTGTATTATGCAAAATGCACAAAGCTAAATAGCAAAATAAGACCAAAGTACAGTAATTTCTAATTTCAGTGTTTGCCACACTCTTTCTGGTAAATCAGTGTAACAGAAAAAATGTAGGATTTGGTTCCACTTCACAGAGGTGAGTCAGCTGTCTGCCTCACAGTGCAAACTCGTGTTTCGACAATGAGGACTCACTCACTCTGTGCTGGTTCTGAAATTAGCGGGCAAGACATACAGAAACTCCAGTTTTTGGTCTGTTATGCTATGAGTGGATTAATGGCTGCACAGAAAGCTGTAATCAATACATCTGAAAATGTAGCTTCTTTGGCATTTTTTCTGCACAACTGCATGCGAAAATCAGAATTTAACAGCCTTTTTTGTACTTCTAAATTACAGCTGTAGCCTTTGGAAGTAAAACGTAGCATTCAGAAGGCGACTTTCTACAAAAATGCCACAGAAAAGAGTCCACAAGGTCATGCCAACTCAAGAAAAAGCGAAGGTGACACACACCCTGACTGCTGCGGGGAACAGAACCTTGTTAGATATTTTTTCAAAAGGCAGGGAAAGAAGAAGTTTAAATGATTCATAAACTGGATTTTCAAGTTGCAGCGATTCTGATAGAATGTGTCTGTACGCTGACAGAAATGCAAAGAATCCATGGAAATATCAATAAGGTTTCCTTGAGGTGAACACATTTATACTGTCTTGTTGTTAATCTTGACTGAATTTCCACCTACAACCCTATATGAAGAAATTACCATGAAATCATTTTTGCAGCATTGAAAGCCAGATATACATCTACTGTGCAGTCTCTTTGGTCGTCATTCCCTCTCTGCTTGTCTCCCAGCACCAAGCTTAGATTCTGAATGGCAGCATGCAGTGAACCCACCTACCCATTTGCCCGCCTGCTCACTCTCTTGCAATTAGCAGCACTGGTTTTCTCTCTCCCTCTAATGTTGCTTGAATGCTGTTATTACCAAACATCATTTGCATAAGCTGCTTTTCCACATGTAACGCTCATTTCTGCCCCTGTCTTACACGCACCAGTTCTGGTCAGGGTCCCATTTTCACTGCTCGATTCTAGTTTTGTTTTGTTTTTTATTTGGTTCCTGACAAAATGGACACTGAGACAGGAATGTGGATGTTCTGCCTCTGTAATGGCTTGACACAAGTCATTAGCAGACTGTGACTGTGTCTTTTGAGACTCCGCCGAGGTGCAAAGAAAGCTGTGAACCCACATTGTGTGTGTCACATGCATTTCTGCATGTGGCTGTCCTATTTGATTTTGTGTAACAAGGGGGACTCAGGTTTTGCTCCGAGCTTGAATAAATGAAACGTTTAAGGCGACAAAGAAAGAGAGAAAGGGGAGTTGTGGCGCAACACATTCAGCTGCCTTTTTCCTGTCATCTCTAAGGCTTTCATCTTCCACCCATCTCAGGAAGGAGAGTGCGGAGGATGTGGAATTCTGCCTATTGACTTCTACTTGCGAGTAATTTGGCAAATAACGGGGCATGAGCAAGAAGAGACCTCATCCTGGCAACAGCGCCAAAATAAATGAGGATCTTTTTCATCCAGCACTGTGGCAGCACAAGCAGTTAGATTGAATTTTTGCGCTAGCCTTTGGTGTAAGCCATTCCTCATA
Organism: Naso brachycentron; assembly: GCA_029874485.1. NCBI lineage: Eukaryota > Metazoa > Chordata > Actinopteri > Acanthuriformes > Acanthuridae > Naso > Naso brachycentron. Next base: position 14,049,520 of record JAQFJA010000010.1, on the reverse strand, counting down.
AATTCCTTTGAATAAAATGTTAGAAAATATATTCAGATTTATGAAAAGTGTTTGGATAACAAGATCAAGGCTCTAAAAGACTACAGAGAAGGATTTTCATTTAGTAAGTCAATAGTCATAATGGTTTAAGGGATGAACTCCACCTTGTTTTGAAGAAGAAGGGATGGTTCTTGTTTTGCGTACTGCAGGACTGTGTTTAGGAAAAACACAGGCAGGTTCTTCTGATCATCTGTTCCCCTGGAGTATGTGTGCGGCACGATCCCCACTTCTGACAACATGCTGCATCCTCCAGCTGGGCTCACTCTCTAGAAACATCTACCCTTCGTTGGGCTTCCAGTTGGAACACAATAGCAACTAATACATTAGTTATGAATGTAAGAAAGTGTGGGGTGTGGAGGGGTGGGGACTGAGACAAAAAAGTGAAGCAAAGTGAAACGCAAAGCCTCCGTCTTTAAATTATCCTCTTTTTTGTGTGACATGATTCTGTTCTTGTGACTCTTTGTGCTTAAGCAATCTACTGTATATGTAAGTTTCATGAGAAGCAAGAATCAAGCTCAATGTAGTGTTTTTAGCAGGGTGGGATTTACTGAACCAGAATAAAAGGCTTGTGTGGTGCTCGTGGTTCAGTCACCATGGAGATTTTGTTTGGGCTCATGACAGAGTTGGTGCGATCGTCTCACTGCAGATCTGTCATTCAGTCTGTCAGCAGGGCTCCAAACACAATAGTCCCTTCTCGTAAAATATGGCTGACATCTGAAAAATTCCTCCCAGCAACAACAGCAACAAAGATGGTAATTATAAGATAAAGACACTCTGTCTGTGTTCATTCAGTAATGGAGCCTCGCTCGAGTTACTCGTGCACACATGTGCTTCGGGAAAGTATATTCAAGTTGAGTGAGGGCTCGTGATTGCATCTGTTTGTGTTGTATTGAGCATCAGGGCACAATGAGCTGCATTTGAATATTTATAACACGCCTCTGATGTTAATTGAAAGCAGCCACACATTGTCAAGGACATCTCTCTCTTTCCAGTTGATGCCTTGTGTTCCCTCGTGCGAGGGAATGGATGAATGACATTGGAGTGTTTGGAAATAGCATGCTGGCTTTGCATCTGGACATAGCTGTCACATCCTGATTCACTGAGGTTGAAATGCTGGCTTGTATAGACGGCTACTGTTTGACCAAAGTGTGCAATGTATACACAAAGAGAATGGTTAATGAATAAAACACCACAGATCAGCCAGGATCTGCAGCGACTGCATGGATGAATCGTTTTAATCCTTTTTCATGCAAAGATCCCAGACATTCTCGGGCTTTTTGCCCGTAAAATATGAGGATTTGTTGCTTTTTTTCCTTTTTATATCACTGGAAATTGAGCAAACTTTTGAAGATATAATTTTGTGGTCACTCTAAATTATATAATGTGGCACAATGATAGTGTGCACATGGTGAGAGATGGGGAGAGCAGCATACAAAGCAAAAGGAGAGACACTCCACACACTCCCAGTTACGTAATGATGCAGACCAGACTGAGCAAATGGGTTTCTGTCCTTGGCACCAACACCTCAGCCACTTCTAGAATGGTCCCCTCTCAATAAACATTTAAAATGGGATGTTTTAAATAGTAGGTTCTCTCCTCATGTGTCATTGTTTCTGTTTTTGCCATCTTTGTGTGCTTTCTTGCCCTTTGATTGTCAATGAGTTTCACCTGTTCCTAATTTTTTCTACCTTCCCTACTGAGAATCTAATTCTGTGTTTCTCTCTCAGTCTTTGTCAGCTTGTCAGCTACCTTGTGTCTTGCCAGTACAATTGCTTGTGTGTTACTTGTGTCATCCTGGTTAATACCTGAATCAGTATTTTTGTGGTTTCTATATCGTTGTGAATAGTTTGCATTTTATTTCTTTAACGTGTCAGCCCTGGCATTTTTCTTTTGGGTCCTTTTTTGAATTCTTAAAACCTGACACCTGTCACATATCTGCTACATTTCTGTCTTTAGTCTGGTTGAGGCCAAAGTGTTTTTTAATATTCATAGCAAGTAATTTAGGAACAACGAGTGATATTTTACTTCAGTCCTATTCAAATGGCGGCCCGCCAGAAGCAGCCCCTGAGTGGCCCAGCCAGAAAATCAGATTAAAAAACAAGAAAAACATGTTGCTTGAGCCTACAGATATTCCTACAGGCTTCAATGCAACACTCTGCATAGCCTATACTCTGCAGCCCATTGTTGTAAAAATGTGTGTCTAGTGGTGGCAGTAGAAGTCCTGTGATACAACCTCTAAAAAATGTCTCTCCCAACCCTCAAATGTGAAATTGAAAATAAAAACTGTTGGTTTCACTCTGCCTGGACTGACAAATACATGTTGATTTTACTGCCAAACCAAATGCCAAACCAATGTGTTTGATTTGGAGTGAGTGCGTTGCTGTATTTAAAAGGGAAACAAGAACTAACATAACTTGGTTTTCATTACATGCATTTGTGTTGTTTTAAAATTTGCTGTCGAAAGATAAAGATCCTGGTTTTAAAACCTGGTCCTGTTAAATTTGTAATTGAATCGCCCTGTTTCACATCGTTTGATGTTGCAGTTGTAGGTGGAGCTGACATTTTTTTAAATGTAGGCCAAAATGTTGCATTACTTCATGTTCTTGGAGCCCGCAGAAGTGTGTTCAGACCACCACTCCTCTTCAGTTTGCAGTTTTCAAACATTTTTTCAAGCTGGAGGCATATTTTTTAATAATGACAAAAGACCTTGGACATCAGTGAAACTTCCAAATGAAACAGAAAAAAATGAAACTGCAGTTAATTATTAATATTGCAAAAATAGACCAAAATGCCTTAAAGGAACATGGATATATATATAGGAGGCCCTGAGCGGCAATATCTCAACTAAACTTACGTTATAGGTTTAC
>JAQFJA010000010.1:14012747-14024177 GCA_029874485.1 Naso brachycentron | reverse complement strand
ACTCAAATTTACAAATTTACATTTGTTGTTTTTTGGACTCGAATAGGCTAAATAATAATGATAATAATAATAATAATAATAAATCTAATACTAATTTGATTTTTTTTTTAATTAATTAATTTATTTTTAATTTATTTATGGATATTTTTAGGTTTGGACTTCCCAACTTCCCACACTAGTGATACTTATCTATTCCTACTTGTAAAACAAACAAAGAAGTGAAAGAAAGAGAAAGAAAAAGCACCTCAGCTCGAAAAATCCCGTAGTTGTCTGGTGCTGGATGGTAATGACACCTTACATTAAAAATAGAAAAAAATCAGGAGCTTAAGTGACTGTAAACAAGACACGCTGACTGTGACCGCAACATTTATCCACTTTCCCTCTCATTTCCGGGTCCTATGACTTATCAGGTGGTTGCTGAGCTGCATCAGGAGGAGGAGGAGGAGAAGGGGGAGGAGAAGGAGAAGGAGATTTAGAAAACGGGAGAGTCAAATGTGATTTCTGTTGCATCTGTGCACCTCAGCACCTCTGACCCTGCGCACAGCAGCCTCCTCACAGGAAGCCTTCATGAGCGAGAAAGCAGAAGCTGTCTGAGTTCAGAGAAAAGTAGCCAGGGTGAGAGTCAGCATGGCCGGGGGCTCGGTGTCTGAGTGTAAGGAGTACTTGTTCAAAGTGCTGGTCATCGGGGAGCTGGGCGTCGGGAAAACCAGCATCATCAAGCGCTACGTGCACCAGCTTTTCTCGCAGCACTACAGGGCGACGATCGGGGTCGACTTTGCGCTTAAAGTTATCAACTGGGACAGCAAAACGCTGGTCAGGTTACAGCTGTGGGATATCGCAGGTAAGGAAACGCTTGTTTGTTGAACTTTTGAGTTTGACTTGAAAGTTTCTCTCTCGCAGATCGCCTGTCATAACGATATGTCAATGTGAATTTTGAAATTCCCAGCCGACCGCGAACTTCAGAGCGCATGAGAGGAATTTCCCACAGAAAAGACCGGTTCATCGTGTCACCCTCGTTGTCTTTTTCCACTTAATGATCACGGCAGCACATAGCTGTCAGTGGAATGTAGGTCACGTTGTCATTACCGACCGAGTGCTGCCCTCCCTACTCCACCAAACTCACCATAACAGCCTTCATGTGTTTTCTCCAGGGATTAAAATCATGTCTGCGCCTTTACAAGTGACTTTTGTGGCCCTTCTCATTTCATATTTCCTCCTTCAGTGTCTCAGCTCAGTGATATTCCTCAACTCATCCGTGTCCCATGTGATCGCAGTATTTCTGCAAGGATTATATCAATCTCCGGCAAGTTGGCGCACAGGCCACCCTGCGCATTCCAGCAGCTTGTGCAAGCAGGGCGAGCAGAAAGCAGAGCAGAGTAAATAAAAGTTTCTCACACGCGGGCGGCCCCGCTCCGGCTCACACTGTTTGTCAGCTTCAGGCACAGAAATAGCTCAGCGTAAACAGAAACGTCTGACGATGCCACACTTGAAAGGACAGGTGAGAGAGGAAGGGAGCACACAGGAGAGAGCAGAGGCAAACAAATGACAGACTTTAAAACCACACAGGTTTGGACCGAGCTGACAGATGGATGCACACACATAGTTGAATCAGCAGGAATGTGTAGTGTTAGGTGCATGTCTGTGTGTGTGTGCTTTTTCTCACCCTCTCCTTGACCTCAGTTGTGGACATTTATTTGGCAAGTCCACTGTATTAACAAAAGATTATTGTCTGCTAAGCGGCAACAACAACAATCGTGATCCCGCATGTGCAGAGGGACAATGGGTGAAGTTAATCATTCTCTAAGAAGGTGCCCTTTAAAGGAAGGAGTGTGACTAAGGGATTTTCTGTGTGTTGACAGTGAACAAGAAGATACAGGGATACAGGGTCTTCACTTTCCAAAGTATTCATGATGGTGGAAAACCAAAATGTACAAATGATTTAACATTGCACCACAGAGATAGACTTTGCAAAAACAACAGCAGTTCAGCTGCTCATTTGGCATTTGTCTGATATATTCAATAACTTGTGAGTCGGACTGCACAATTAATTGAAATTTAATCGAAATCGCAATATGGCCACAGGGAGGCCATGCAGGGAGGAGCGGTATTTGTGAAAGGAGAAATGTGCGTGTCAAAATACCATTTTAATTCAAATATTGTGCTGCAGAGTTGTCCCGGCATACACATCAGATTATACAGACTTAAAGCCCCTCTGAGGAACTTTAATTTTGTCTCGATTGTAGCAGCATGTGTGAACAAGAGGTACTGCTTACTGTCATAAAGTTCTTCTCGTCCAGCTTGAGGATTTGTTTCGGAGGAGTGAGAGAAAGACGCCACCGACAAACACAAAAATGCTGCATTTATTTATCTAAAGAAAAATATTGTCCTGCTTCCAACCATAGATAATAAAAAAGCAAACAGTGACTCCATCATACTTGTAAACAACAAATCTCTCTTTACAGCACAACGGCCTGTGTGCTGTAAAGTAGGCCTGGGCAATACAGCTAAAAAAAAAACCCTATCACGATAGTGAAGTTTCATATCGGTTGACATCGATAATTATTGATCATGTAGGTTGTGGCTGTCAACTTGTGCATTCTAAGGGATGGGAGCGGCTGAGGTGATAAAATGAGTAAATATCACAATATTTTTGACCACATACATTGACACTGAGACAGTATTTTAAGGATGACTGTTGGTGATTTCACAAAATATTAACGCAGTGACATTTTTTGATAAATAATCATCATAAATGTGGATAAGTGGGTAAAGAGTCAATAAAAGAACAACAAGAACACTCTGGTAAGTTCAGAAAATCACATCACTTTACTGTAATGAAGCCTTTTCAATCAGGAAAAGACAACACTTATGTCATATCATGGTATCTTGTCTCGTATCATGATATGATATAATATGGATATATTGCCCAGCCCTACTGTAAAGTGTTTCGTAGTGTTTCCACTGACTAAGCAGACTGGGCAAAGGCATTGTAAAAGACAGGATAGTAATCTCCAATCTCCTCGCCGATGGTCTCATTTGCCAATGTAGGTAAGATGTGAGGCAGTAGTGTTAAATTTAGACCACTTCATAACCAGTTAAAAGATCCATGTAGGGACTTCAAGACAACATCTTAGTTTGGTAAAGAGCCCTGTAAAAATCCCATCATAATCATTGGAGCGTGTTTCTCAATAAAAACGACAACAATGATAAAAATGATTATTCCATCTAATGTTACAAATCACACCGCGACTGAAATATCAGTCCAGATAATTGCAGTGAGATCATTTTTGCAAAATGCTGCAGCCCTACCTGTCAGATTTTGATGCCGCCTTGAAAGTCAGCTGCAAAGCCACACTGCCCCGCCTCTAGATATGTTCTATTCATATATCTGAAGGCCGCCATGACTGTGCAGGTCCGTCCTCTCCCTCAATCAAACCAACCTCATATGCTGAGACAGATCAGGACAGATGGTTGGAAGACTGCTGTTTTTGTATTTTCTCCCTCGCTTACAGCAGTGACAGAAAGGGAGAGGACAGTTGGAGGAGTGTTTGTATGTGTGTGTGTTTGGGTGTGTAGGGGGGCTTTCTCAGACTGATTGGCAGTGGGGTCTTAGTTCCCCGCTGTCACTTTGGGCCCTGGCAGCATGAGCGCTGTGTGCAGGGGCATCTGTGACGGGGTGCTAGGAAAGGCCGTCTGTCTGTCACAGCCAGACAGCACTTGATCAGAGGATCTGCGAGGGTAAATAAAACACTGACACACACACACACACAGATATTATTCATACAGACAAGAAAACATGCTTGCACATATTTGGGTGAAAGAGAACTGCTTCCATGCACTCAGACTGTGCAGAAAAGAAGTTTGACTTTAGATGACACAGATACTAAACCTCATTATTCACACCTACACTGAGGCCTGGCCTGAGGACACTCCGAGGATAAAATAAGTAACGAAACGTGGGTGTGAAAGAGTGAAAGCTAGAGGTATATTTGCCAAGTCATTAAGACCCGCCATTAAGCCATTTAATCGTGCAGAAAAGGAGGAGGAATTATCTTCCTGGAGACACTGAAAGCAACTTCAGAGTTGCGTTGTCTTTATTTCCAACCTTAATAATAATAACAGTCTGTGAGGAATGATAGTAATCAGAGACTTGTACAAGATGGAGGCACCGTGTAAATCAGTGTGACGCTAGCGGTTTCCCCGCCCACTTTTCACCCAGAATTGCTACTCTCTCTTGGATTTGTCGAAGCCAGTGGACAGGATAATCACCGCCATGGTATTTGGTATAAAAAAAAGCCGGCACCTTGTGGGACCAAACATGTTTGTAGAAGCAGGAGGTGGCACAGTAATAGAATGTGGAGTAGAGTGGTTTCCATCACAAAGTTAACTGGCAATCCTGTCAAGAAAACCCAGTTCAACATTGACCTGTAACTCTTGATAAAGTTCTTTTCTTTATCTTTCCAAAGAGGTCCCAAGATAAAAATGAGGGGTCACAAGCTGATTAAAGGTGTGAGGAAAGTGGCTTTGCCTCAGAAGGTAGAGCAAGTCTTCTGCTTATCAGAAGGTTTGTGGCTAGATCCTTGGCTACGTAAGTGTACATCCCAATGTGTCTTTAGGCAAAGTACTGATCCCAAAACTGCACTCGATGGCTGTTTATAATGAGCCAACTGTCACTTTATGGTTAGGGTTAGGTTTATATATAAAATGCAGTCAATTTGCCATATTTGTGTGATTGTCAGGAATCTAAAAGTCCTTCACATTAAGCAAAATTGTACATTTTCACACCCCTTGTCTAAACTATGACCTTTGACAAATCGTCATACATGGACATGACTTGTTCCAAAAGTTCATGAGCCAAAGAAGTTGGCAAAAGAACTGAAAGTAACTATTGTCATTATTGGTTAATCTTTGGGTTATTATCTTGACGAATCAGTCTAATCATTAAGTCTGTTAATAGTCAGGAAAAGAGTAAACATTCCACTCACACCCTCTAAGGGCCCAATGAGAAATCTTTAAGTTTCTTGTTTGTCTAACGGTCAGTCTTATAATGTGCAATGTGCTGTCACATTAGACTGAGAAAGACCATATCCTCACAAATGAGAGAGTGAAACTAGGTTATGTTTGCAGGAGCAATTACTTGATAATGAACTTATTATCAAAGTAGTTGCTGATTGGTTTCCCATCAGTTATCTAATAGTTTAATCAACTAATTGTTTCAGCTTTGATAACCACTGAGCATGACCTCATCACTGCCAGGTAATTTAGCTCCATTGGGCAATTAGAGCTGAAGGTGAGGCTGAGGCCCCCTCAAGCACAGATGAGGAAATGCCACCTTTAAAGGGGCAAAGGTTAATACCTGCAGAGAGCTCAGAGTGAACTTTTAACAGCAGAGGACCTAACATAATACAGATGGATGACAGATTAAAGGTAAAACACACAAAAAAGGAGTCTTGTGCAAAATGTATCATATGTGAATAATGTATGTAATATTGCAGTTTTGAGTTTATTGATGCTTTAATTTGTACATTACATACAGCCAACCTTAATCCACACTGCTGCGTAGAATTTGGAGATCAATAAAACTTTAATAATATAAAAACATATATTTTAAGTACGATACATGCGTCAAATTATTTGCTTTATTAATTGTCTTAATATGCATTAAATTATAATATTGTATGCTTGATTTAGCATATTTGTGTCTTATGTGGAAATTACATTAAACCAAAAGAGATTCTGATCTCAATAGAGTCGTTCAAACTTGTATTTGTCTGTCCTCTTTAATCAATGAGCTCTGATAAACCTCCACATGATGCAGCCTAAAAAAAATCATTTCTTAAAGCAAGTCATTGGCTGATAAGAACATAAAAACATTGTTTGCTTCCTGCGTCACCATCAGCCATCAACAGATCCATTTTAAAACATGTCTGCAGTGGTATCTAAAGTGCTTCTACTTTGTAAAAATACAAATTCTAAAGGTTTTCTTTATTCAGTTTGTGGCTTCTCAGTTTGTGGGTCAAATCGAGACGATATCTTACAAAGTTAATTTCTTTCGAGTACAAAATTCCTTTGTTACGTTTCATTGGATGATGGTGACCTCATTCATTCAAACACCAGCCTCTGTAAATACAAACAACAACACAACAACAAGTGTCTGTGTTGTTTGTTTTAGTCCCTTTAAATCTGTTTTACTGCTGGACTTTATCCATCATTTTAACAAAGTTAAATAAAACATGATGAGTTCTAAGTTAAAATGAGTTTTACAATCATTAACTCTATAATAGTTATCAAATACAATAATAGCCTATAATGATGTATTAAAAGAAAACATTCCTCCAAAAAATGTTCTTTGACTTTAAATATTTAGGGACATTTTGATGTTAATAATACTGCACTGCTATGTTCATATGAATGCAGGGCTTTTACTTACAGTGGAGCATTTTAACACAAACGTAATTTTACTTTAAAGAATCTGAAAACTTCTCACACACCTGCCAAACAACAACGTTAAGAGTCCACTTGTGTCTGAAATAACATTACGCGCTGTTGTGTTACGTTAAAGACATTAAAGAGATATCTGTATAATTTAACACAATGAGGCGTTCATTCGCTAGTGTCACTGACCTCTGAAGGAAAGTTCAACCTTTCTGTCACATCGTCCCGGCAGGTTGGAGATCCTCTTCAGATTCACGCTGATTGACATGACGATCCTGATACCTGACACACCTGATCACCTGTTCACCTGTTCACCTGTCGGCATCGTGCCTCTCTGAAGTCGCCTCTGCCCTTGTCTGCCGTCTGAAACTTACTGCTGTGTGTGTTTTCTGTCCAGCAGGGTGATGGGAGGTACCTGTGTATGTGTGTGTGTGTGTGTGCATAACTGCACAGTGAAGCTTCGTGTGTGTGTGTTTGTGTGTGTGTGTCTGTTAGGGCAGGTCCTCTTTAATGTTTGAGAAAGCAAATAGAGTTGCTCAACTAGTTTCCTCATTTCACTCACACACACACACACACACACACACATACACACACACACAGAGTCACTCTGCGGGGCACCAGTTATTTCATTTTAGTACCAGAATGTAAAAAAACAAAAAACAAAACTCAATTATAAGTAAAAGTTAACAACTGAAAAATAAAAAAACCAGAGCGGTGAAGCAGGGAATGAAAATGACCCTTTGTCGGTGAAGTCTGGTGTTTGTGTTCGTTAACAGCTCGTTCTCTGGGTGGAAAAGGAGCCCGGCTTCAAGAAAATTTGAATTTTACACTGAGGAAACACAACCAGGATGTTCAACAAACTGCCAGCTCATTAATTTATGTCAATAAATTAAGAGCCTCAGGTTTAATATTATTTTAAATTCTCTCTCACCTTTTAACGCTGCTTACTGAGGAGGATTATCAGGTTGAATCAGCCAAAGAAAACAACAGAAAACTGAGTCTAATGTTGCAGCCAAATCTGCACCACATCGAGCCAAACACAAGAACACTGTTCAAAAATGTCACAACGCTTTATGTTCATATTTGCAAAATATTTGGTGTTGACTTCATGTGAAGAGGAGGACTAACCAGTAAGATGCTGATGTGAATGCTTCAGGAAAATTCCCCAAAATATGCTGCTTGACTGTTTGTTTAAGATCCCCATTAGCTTCTGTAGCTTCTCTTCCTGGGGTCTCCCTTAACAATCAATTCATTATCTAGCTCACATTATACACATTCCTATCATTCAACACACAATAATCTACATTAACTCAAAGACTGTCACACACAGCAGCTCTACACGATTTCACGTCAATCACTGAGAAAACAACTCATCCACGAATCACAAATAAGCTGGAGAAGCTCGACCTCCATTTCAAATTTTCAAAACCATCAAAAGTGTACATAGTGTTCTATGCTATTAGTTGTGTAAACGAATACAATTTTAAATGTTTGTGAAAACATGTTGTTTTGATTTCCAAAGTCAAATAATTTGGGAATGCATCCCGTGCTCGATACTGTACTGTCCGCTGGTTGGACTCGTTCTACAGGAAGGCAACGAGAAGCGACACTTTGATGATTGTTGAGGGGAGTGATGATGTCTGTCCGAGGAAAATAACAGTTTACTGTGTTTCAACATTACAATGTGTATTATGATCCATGGTTGGCGATACAATACAAGAACGATATGGGCTCATTTAGAGCGATATGATAAGATTCAGTGACTCGATATCAGTACAGTAAGGGTTTTTTTGTTGAAAATAGAGGAAGAGAAAAAGCCTGTTTCTGTGCAGGGTTAGAGGGTCCAACACTGGAAAAGCTCGATACACTGAACTCCACAAACATTCAGTTCAAGGCCTCGATTCAGTCTGTGTGGAGTGCAAACGCAGACTGAAAATCTCTGGTTCTCCTGCTGCTTCCTGCCGTGATCAACAATGATCTGAAGAGACGCTGCTGACACAATACAGTTTGAACTGGAGTAACCTTTACAACTGTTTACCATTAGAACTGAGAAAAATACATCCACATAACAACGTTTGACGTGATAAATACAAGGCACTGATTCTTAGTATGAATACAATCGATTTTAGATTGATACAAGTCACACTAGAAGGATGATTTGCCGTTTACCTGTTAATGTAGTTTGATTGGAAGAATATAAATCAATACATCGATACATCATTACACCCCTTCAGTTTACTGTAAAGTATTTCTGGAGTTTTGGTTGTGACATTTCTGATAAAACTTACTTAAGAAAATTATAGCCTACTTTTCACATTTAAACCAGCCAAATAATTACTCTTGTTCTACACCAGCAGTGAAGAACAACACGAGCTGCTTTGTTCTGCGCTACCTGCATTCAAATGAGTTTCTGTTGTGCTGATCATATGACTGACCAGTAATCTGTGATCATACTAATGCCTGGACTAATCGTTTAATTAAACAGCTATGTGTGAAACTCCTGCAGCACTTTACAGCAGCCACGCTTTGTCCAGTTTATCACCATCTGATCAACTTGGCAGTGGTGTCGTACTCACCAAGTGAACAGAGATCTGAGAGCATGTTGTAAAAACACTGACAGGTGAAGAAAGAGAAGCAGGCAAATGATCAGAGTAAAAAAAACAAAAATATAAAATAAAAAACAAAAGAGGAATAAAAAACAAAAACAAATATAAAATGAGAGAAAAAAACAAAGAACAGAAAAAAAAAGTGGAAAAAAATTAAACAGCAGCAACTTTCTCCATTGAAACACAGTAAATAAAAAAGATTTCACAAAATTGTTTTATTCTTGTAATAGGCAGCATTCATAGACATTACTGGTTATACTGGTTTAGTTATACTTGTTAGTAAACAGCGGTTAGCTGAAGAAGCGGGTAGTGGAGCTTGTGGTCACATGACGCTGTTGGTCATCCAATGGCACAAACATTTACAGAGTCAAGACCAAAGTGTGAAAGAGACAGTGAGCAGCACTGTGGAGCAAAGCATTATGGGAGGTGGAGTTCTTCCTCAAGCTAAGACGAGCAGCATTTTCTCCTGCTAGCTGATTTGGCCTAAATTTCTCCTCTACTCGATGACATCACAGCACAATGTGACTGTGCTGACATACAGCATGTTCCATCTTATTTACTTTACTTCGACAGTTCCTTAAAACAGTTCATTTTAAAAATATGGAAACTTTTAACAACTGAGGCTCATTTTGACACATTTAGAAAACAAGTGGAAATCATGGCAGCCCTACAGGGACAAGCTTCAATCTATGCATACACAATCCTCTGTTTAGCATCTAAACATCACAACAATAAACAATAAATGGAACAAAAATCTTATCTCATGAACTATTACATTTTTTTCTTCAGAGCTCTAAGGTGCTACATTTTCCCTGATCAAACTGAACTGCTTTACAGAACTTAATATGAAAAATAGTTTGAGTTGTTTTTCTCTCTAAAATATAAAAGTTCTGAGAACCAGGACCTAAAAAAAGGTCATAAAGGGGTCATTTTTTTTCCTTTCCAATTTTCAAAATTTTGTTTTTCCCTTGTGAATTACTGGATCATTTTACCTCCCAAAGCCTCTAAAATGTGTTAACATTTTTTCTGTCTTTGGTTAAAATGGTCATTAATGTTGCTGCAGCACGAGTGTCAATATGTTGGTATGTATGAACAACATTAATTGTTCAAGTTTGTTCCAGTTGGTCTCTTGAACAAGATTTATCCTGTTTACTTCCTGCAAAAACACAAAACTCTGACTCTTAAAACTCAAGTTCGTTTTTTACTTAGATTCTGTGACTTGTGTCCCTCATGGGCTACTGTAACACACAAGCGACTGGAGATGATTTCTGTTAATTTCTTGGATAGATTATTAGAAAAGTTTGATCCAAAAACAACTAAACACGGTCTGAAGCAACAGATACTGTTTGCACCACAGAGACAGACGAAGAAACAAACTGATGAGCAACGTAAAAAACCTGCCTGCTTCATCTTTAATGTTTTTTGTTTTCTTTCAATCAAGTTTAAAAACTAGCAAATGATTATTTTGCTCCACAGACAATGAAAAACATTCTTTACTAAAATTAAAACAAGCTCTGGTGCTACAAATACACAGTAAAAATGTATTTCTTTACCAAAATGGATCCTTTAAAATGCTCCAACAAAAATGGTTTAACAAAAAAAAAGCAAAAACCCATCCTACCTGTTGTGGTATATCTATCAGCAGCCACAGCAAGAGTGTTAAAAATGAGATTTAAAGTGACTCAAAGTGATACGAAGTGGTTGCAGACAAAGTGATGGCAGTTTCTCTGGATCTTATCAAAGCTAAAATTGCGCAAACACAAAGGAAACGCCTCTCTTTGCAGATGGATGGAAACCCTGCAGGGTGTGAGGCTTGTTTTGAAAAATAAACGTTAAGATATTTAAATACAATGCACCCCCTCTATGTTACAAAGCTAGCCTGCTGTCATTAATGTGCTGCTCCTTTCTGTGAGCTAAGCTGCTCAATGCTAACTTCCTGTGGCAAAAGGTGCACTCACGGTTGGTCCAAAATCTGTTGCAAAAGCTCATTTCATTTTTTCAATGTAACACGGGGTGAATTCTGCGTTTGAAAAGAGAAAAAAAAGAAGAAAAAACGGGGTTTGCAAACACAGTGGAGATTCCAGAGCAAAGAACGGACTCGTGAGTTTTGCAGAAACAAGGTGGAACTTTGGTTTTGCGGCAGTGAAGAGAGTTTTCTGACATTTTACACAGTCAGTCTCTGTAAATATTTTATTAAGTACAGCCTAAACCTGCGCTAACTTGTGATTTGGAGCAATGTAAGTTAAACTGGATTTTGTGTGTGCGTGTCTGTAGGTCATTCCAGTATCCCAGGTGGGAGGAGCCATTTAATTAGGAAACAGTCATTGGTAGAAGACGTTCAGACAGACTCTCAGTGTGATGCTTCTCAGCTGTAGCGACGTGGAATGGA
>JAQFJA010000010.1:13995581-14008475 GCA_029874485.1 Naso brachycentron | reverse complement strand
TGGACGGGAATTTTTTTTTAACCGGGGGCCATAAAAGTTCGGTTTCAAAAATACCCGTGTTCGTGTGGACTAGACCTTAGTCCAAGGTGAGCAAGCAAAAATTGAAGCTCTTGTTCCATCACTTTTTCATGGCCTACTTGTCCTTGTTCAGTTCAGTGCCTCCATCCTGGCTGTCAGTCAGATCTTGCAATAGAATAAAAAGAAAAGTGTGAATTCTTTCTAAATACTGCTTTTACCTTCACTCTGAGCTCTGCAAGGCCTGGAAATGAAAGCCTTATTTCAGTCTATCGGCTCTTTTGTCCCACTGTGTCGTGTCTCTGGTGAATTCACCTGGGGTTATATCAGCTAAAATTAGACTCTCAATTAAGAGCAATTACCGTCAGGCCTGTGGGCCCCACAGTGTATTCACTCTCTCGCTCACACCCGCACTGCGCCACGCCACTCCAGTTCCTTGCGTGGCTGGGTAAGTACCTACAGTATAGTGAAAGTATGCTTGGAGAAGCTGTGTTCACAGTTCCTTAATCCTTTTCTTGGTTCATTTTCTCTTTTGTAACTCAGCTCTAGTGGTTGACGCTAACTATTTAATACAGGGTACAATTACACTTGGCCTGTAGGCTGCCTAAATTGGAGCGATGTGGCAAAAATATCTGCTAAATCTGTCAGATGCCACCTAAAGTCACTTGAGGCCTGTTAAATTGCAGAGACCGAATCAAAATTAGAAGTTAAATGAGAATGTGCATTAAACGCACAATCTTATGTGAAAATAACAGTCTCACAGCAAAAAAATAGATGATTTTGGACAACAAAATTTGAAGTCATAAGTGTTTGTGGAGGCTGTACAGGTTTGTTGACATCAGAGAAATAGAGGGAAAGTCAGTTTTTCTGTGTGTATTTCTGCCCTAAACTCATTGACTATGTGTGCACGTGAATATATCAGAGTAGTTTTTACATAACAGACCTAAAACCATGTTAAACTCATGTTTGGGATGGTGAGTCACAGTCAAACTGATGTTGGCATACAATAGCTCAAAAACAGGAACCATATGTGGCAGGTTATGCAAGATTGCGTGTGTGTGAAAGAATGTGTGTGTGTGTTTCTGTGTGTGTGAGTGAGTAACTAATTTTATGTGAAAGAAAAACACTCCTGTCATCAGAGGACAGTAAAAATGACCAAAATGAGCCATTTATATTTTACTGCAAAGTGGCCTTTGTTGCATCTAAACAAAAACTCAGTCTGGGCATATTGTAGATGCTGTTTAAAAGGACCCCTGGAATAAAAATAATTAATTCTTTTCACTCTTTAAGATTTTTTATTTTGCATTTGCAACCCAGGCTGCATAAGTCACAGCTTATGATCACAGCTTGTTTGTGCACGTACTTGGTTCTCCTGGCTGCAGGCAGCATCAACACACCTTTCTGCCCAGGCATTCAGTTGAAGAGTTGCAGAGCTGACTTTCTGTTTTGGAAGCATCATGTGCAGCATAGTGGTTATTAGGTCCATTAATACCCTCTATTTTTCTTATTATAAACTAATCTTATAAAAAGACCCAAACAAACATTAATCTATCCCACTAACAGGCATTTTATGCGTTACCTCCGCCTAATTTGTTTTATTCTTTTATCTTCAATGGACGCATCGCTCTCCTATTTGTGTAATATTTGCTAAAAACTCAAGTGCCAAGCTGTTTTAGGAAAGTATTAAGATTTCTTTGAAACTGAAACTGTATTTGAGATCAGTCTTTAAGACAGGCTGGGGAAGTTTGAAAGTGTGGAGAGATGAATCAAGATGGTTTGATGCTTTGGTTCTTTTTATGGGATTCTTTAAGCCATAAGAAAAAATGTGAAAACATCCGGTCTTCTCCTTTAAAAATATTCATTTGTTTTTCCTTTAGAGGGAAACTACAAACCAAAATTTTTGAGTTAGTTGAAATGTCCATCAGTGACTGTTGCTATTTACCATGCCTAGCAAAAAACAGAAGTGCTACACACAAACAAAGGGAGGATTCATAAGAAAAGGCGAAGGAAGCCTGTCTGCTTTGTGTCAGTACATTTATGTGAAGCAAAGAGAAAGGGATTTTTCCATCTGATATGCTTAAAATGGTCACGTCTGCCAAGTTTTACTGGATTTCCCTCGCGCCAGATGAACTACTGATCATAGATTCACTTCCCCCTGATGAGGCACTTTGTTGTACGCCTCGATGCGCATCATGTTAAGTTGAAGTGATCTGGGCAGACTTGAAGGCACGTTAGAGCTCTGTTCCTGGAATCATTTCTCACCTCAGGAGTCTGTTTCCTCTTTAAGGTTTCAGTTTAAATGTGCTAACCAACGTAAGTAAATTTTAACTCATTAGGACTGATTATCTTCCTGTAGTCATTCAAAATATGAGGTTTCATCGAAACAAGTCTCTTCACTGGCTGATTAACCTTTTAAAGAGATGAAGCAACATGAATACAGTCAGTGGATTTAAAGGACCATACCGTCTATTTTTGACTTCTTAGCATTAGCAGCGATCGCCCTTATCTTCTATAAATGTTGTTAAAATCCAATCGTGTGTATACTTTAGCAGATCTCAGACTGCATTTTTAAACCCCATTCACTGCCATTCATGTTGAAACAGGGTAGCCTATAGAAACACCATAGGACACATGAAAGTTGCCAGGTACAGGTAATTTACCCCTCGAAAAAGAACGTCTGCAATTATGTGGTCAAAAATCACTGAGCAAGAGAGAGAGAGGCGTCTTGGAGAGGAAAGTTGTAACGCCTGGAAAAATAGTTCCTTTCAAGTGCTGCCTGCCTAACTCAGATATTAGTGTGAAGAGGGATTTTGACACAAATTTTCTTTTAACTAACGTTACACATCCTCAGGTACTTGCTTTAACATTTATTGAATATGGGCAAAATGTGAAGAAACGGTATCTAATAGATAAAGTTATTTTGGGAAAAATATGTGGGGTTTATGTAACCTGTGTGACCGATGTTAACAAAGGAAAATGACATGTAACATGGTATGGTCCTTTTTAAGAGAAGTTTCAAACAAAATCATAAAAGTGGAGCACTTGTGTTAAAGAAGATGCCTTCTCAGATTGTTAGTAGCACCCTCACAGCCTGCTGGTAATTACCCTTGGGTTGCTTTTGTGAAACATCACCTCAGATTTTCTAAGAGAATAATACAAAGAATGCGCTTATCATGGCAGACTACACCTGCCATTCTATGTGGAGGAGAAGTAGGTCAAAAAGAAACCAACTTATGTGCTCCTGATCTTTTGGCCACATTTAGAGGAGGAACATTACTGAGCTTTCCTTAAATTGTGACCAACCAGGGAGAAAGAAATGAGAATAAAATACCACAAACAAAATGTCTCCACTTATTACAGCCAGGGTAATGACTTGCTGTTATTCTAAAGGTGCTCTTAAGGTCAGATATTTTTAAATCTTAAAAAAAAACCCCAATGATTCGAACTTGTGCTGCTTTAAAAACGCAAATATTGCAATAAATCCTCTTCCTGTCCTCCAGGTCAGGAGCGGTTTGGAAACATGACGCGAGTATACTACAAAGAGGCTGTGGGGGCATTCGTGGTGTTCGACGTGACGAGGGGCTCCACGTTTGAGGCTGTATCCAAATGGAAACATGACCTGGACAGCAAGGTGAAGCTGGCTAATGGGAACCCCATCCCCTCAGTCCTGCTCGCCAACAAATGCGACCAGAAGAAAGAGAGCTCCAACAACACGGCCCTAATGGAAAATTTTTGCAAAGAGACTGGCTTTCTGGGCTGGTTTGAAACCTCAGCTAAGGTGAGAGATCAACACATGAGATGGAGATGCTCTCAGCTGCACATCCAGTATGCATAAAATGGATCCCGTGCACTTTTACATACATTCCTTTCCATATCAGCTTAACAGGCTTCTTTTAAAAAATATTTTCTCCTCTCTTTTTCTTGATATTTATTTCTGCCTCCACATGAAAGCGTGGTCTAGCAGCATGAAATTCCCAAAGTTAAGGCTAATATTAAGGCTGGCTCAAATAGCTTGCATCATGGGGATAAAATATTTCCTTCAAAGCTTCTCCAGTCATGTTGCAGACACACATCGTAATGGCTGTAAATCCTGTTTTATGCATGAACGTGACTTGTGTTTGCAGCGAATAAGATGTGATAAGCGCCTTGAAATGCTCACTGGCCTTTAAGAGTAAAGGCATTTTTTCATTTTACTGCCTGACTTCTTCACTTCTTGCCCCATCTGAGTGGTGCAATCATCCTGGTTACACTGAGGTTTTTGTGAAAGAGGTTCTTACAGTATTCTTTGTTAAACTAATACAAAGGATATTTGTAAATCCCATTCTTTTAATTCCTCTGTTTTTTCCATCCATGCAACAGAAATCTGAATTACGGGCGTTTATCTGTCCAACCAGTGAAAGGATTTATTGGACAGCTGGTGTGATAAAGTATCACATGACACCAGCTAATGTTGCAGCCGCGAGCTGCGAGGGTTAAAAGGGCAAGGCTGATAAAGAGATAAAATTCTGTAATGTCACAGTGTCAAAGCTTGTTTTTGCTTTTGTTCTGCTCTCCGTGAAAGTAGAATTTGATGAACTGAGTTCCCTTTAGTCTCCTCTCACTTCCACAAAGGTGAGTTAAGAGAAAAGTTCAAACAGGGAAGAGCAAAGAAATATCTGATTGTTTATCTAGAGGTGCAGGACCAACTATTCAGATCATTTAGAAAGTGAAAGTAGCATTTCCACGCAATTGAAATTCCCTATCACAATTAACAGTCCTGCTTGCAAATTTTTACTAAGGAAAAAAGGCAAAAATAGGGATAATAAATCTTTTCAGCCGATACCAAGAACCAATAGTTACCTGCCTCTCATTGCCAATACCAATAACAGATAACTGATTTCACATTTCTGTCTTTTAAAAAGATAGCCTGTATTTACACACACCCGAGGGTACGAAATGCCAAAGGTGATTTAATATTCCATTGCTCTGACCAAGTCTAACTGACATCACTACTGTTTAAACAGCAACTAACATCACCTCTGAAGTCGTGAAAAGTGTCCACACACGCGATGTATTGTTGTTATTGTTTCTCCACTGCAACCGCACAGCTCTGCAGGTGCTGTAGTTTTGTGTCATGAGCGCAACAGCATTCTGAGCCCAGAAAAGCCAAGTTGATGAAAAGAGTTTTGGCTTCGTACTATCTATTGGCTAAAATTTCATTATCTGTACAATAAAAATGACAATGTATTTTGCAAATTCGGGCTGATAATTATCTTGCATCTGGAGACAAAAATATTGACACCACAATGCACCTTATATATCAACAGTCAGAGTATTCATTTGAAGTATTAAGTGTGTTATACTGAACACTGTGGGACAGTTAGTTCTTGGAAAATGTGTCACAATTTCTAAACTGATTATATGTTTAAGAAAGTGCAAAAACTATATTTCTCTCTGTAAGGCAATGATGAGGATCTATGGGAAAAGTAAGGAGTAGCTCAAAATTTGCAAAGTTCTTAAGTAAATTACTTTCTGCAGCTGTTAGTGTGAGTTGTGAATCTTGCTGAACAGGTGAAAAGGTTAACTGCTTGAGCGCACACTGTGAAGACACAAACAAAAGACTGCCGGTTGTCTTTGCATGTGCTGGCTCATCTTCAGTGATGGATCACATCCTTTTGAAAGATAGTTTGTGTCTGACAAAAGCTTAGCTAAAGCTGCCTCTTACATTTCCCTTTAACTCCTTCTAGTGACAGTTAATCTTTTTCTGATGTCATTGTGAGAAACTTTTACAAGTCAATCCATCAAAAAACACCTGCAAACACGAGCTTCCGCATTTTAATCCGAAACCATCTTTTAGATGTAGGTGTTGAAGGATATTTTAGGTTTTGGCAGCTAGAGTAAACTTTATTAACTCATACCAAATAAACTGAGGCGCTGCTGCTGGGTTAACATTTGTCATGTGAAGTGTGTGGGTGTGCATGTGATGTGTGGTAAGTCTTTCTGGTTATTTCCTGTCTGAGTGAAATCAAGCGGTATTCTTTTGTGTGGTTGTCACACTGTTATTTAACTCGACATCTGATTGGAATTCTTGGAGTTCTGTCAATGATTTTCTTTCTGTTTCAGTATACACTACTTAGAAGGTAAAACACGAGAATAAGACATGATCAGGATGAGATGTGTATCGTTTTTGTTAGGGTGTTGGAATGTTTGGGGCTGAGTGAGGTCACTGTTAATTTTCTTAGGTCCTAACCAGTTTTTGCTATGATAAAGTCAAATACTTAGTCTTTTTAATTATGTTTGTCTGGTTCTGATTGGCACATGCCTTCTTCTCTTCAAAAAATAATAACATTATAATGATGTGATTCCATCTGCAAGCACTTTTGATTAAAGCTGGGGTAGGCAACATCTGGAAATCAAGTTAGCTGTGCTATGAGACTCCTAAGGAAGCAACTCCGCTGCACCCTCCCCTCCCAGTCTTTACTCCTGCTCGCATTTTATTTCATTTCTTGTCGCTCTCTCTTTTTAGGCCAGTTTTCACTAGCGATTCATGACGAGACTAAACAGCTGCAGGGAAAGTTGCAGCGGTGTAAATTCGTCCGTCTCAGCTCGACTCAAGCCGGCTGACGGTGTCGCCTGTAAGCATGTCAAGTTGCCAGAGGCCAGTTTTAGAATGTAAGACATGTCACTTGTTTCAACAGCCAGTCGCTCTTAGCAACATTTCCTAACGCTAAGAAGCGCAGCGAAGAGCAGCCAGTATTACTACACACTCTCTGAAATGACATGTGATTGGCTGAAGAGTGCCCCTCATGAGGGGCAGAGCCAAGGAGAGGTGCAGAAGTCCAGTGTTGTTTCAGACCACCTGAATTAAAATGTGCGGAAAGGTTATGGTGGAATTTTTGCCTGATGACACCAAAAATAAACTGCCTACCTCAGCTTTAATCATAAAACTCACAATTAGACAGTATATCTGAGTAAACAATACGTCTTTAAGCCAGATTTGTGATTATTTTCTAAAATAATTTACAATTAGATTTAAACTGGTAATTTAACACTTTCCTTTTGCAGCAGTAGTTTTATTTTATACACATGCCCACTTTTAAATATCTCAGTTAAAAACACTTTACTTCCACTTGACGCCATGACCTCCCTCTTCGTAAACATCTTTGTTACTGTAGAGCGTGGAGGAAGAATATTAATATTCATTACCTCTTCAACCCACTGTATGACAGCTTTTGGCTGCAGTGTGAAGGACAAAAGAAACTGATGGTTTTTACCTTGTTTCTGCTGGCCTGAAGTGGATGTTTGGCCTTCTGGAAACCATCTCAGTCTACCAGCTATTGCCTTAACAGGCCGGTTCATATAAACAGGTTTAGTGGACTTGCAAATTCTAAAAAGAAGTAACAAAGCTGATTCCTTCCACTCAGTGTAGTCTGATAAAGTCACTGATAGGCAGGATGAGAGTCCGCAATGTCACCAAGGTGTACATGTACAATATTCTCAAAAATAAATGCCTTATCATCACTCTGACGTACGGTTTTGTTTTTCCCAGGACAACATCAACGTAGACGAGGCAGCACATTTCCTGGTAGAGAATATCTTGGCTAACGACAAAGGTTTGCCATATGAGGAGAGCAACGGAGACCGGATCAAACTGGACCAGGAGACTGTTGCTGCTGAGAGCAAGTCAGGCTGCTGCTAACAGTCCATTCACATTAGCCGTCCGCCTCCCCCTGGCAGGGTCCGACCCCCTTACCCTGCTCGTGGCTCTTAGTTCTCTACTACAGCATGTTGGAGGACCATGAAGTTTTGGAGTCCTCAAAGCTCCAGGATTGTCTCCTCCCTGCACTGATGCCCATGTGAGCTGCACATTCAACAGAAACCCATAGAAACCCAATTTTAGCTCAGTGTTGCTGCAAATGTTGTCAGTGTTTGCAGGGGCTGTTTACTTCTTTGTTCCAAACCTCTTAAGTGCAGGATCATTGTTATCGTGTTTGTCACATCACATACATCCCCGATTTTGTATGAACCACACCCAGACATCCACACCTGAACCTTGCTGCCCCCCCCCCAGTTGTCCTGTTAGCCTCTGGAGCCCTGGACCAAACCACGTGTCAGAAGGGTGCAAAACTAAGCAGAAAAACACAAACTAGAACGAAATATGCATTTTTTCTGTGTCATTTAGCATCCGTCTATGGAACAAGACATTTTATTGTTCAGTGTTACTGAAGTATTTCTTCTGTTAACATAAAATGCCCCTTAAATGTTTTTCACAGCACAGTTATGTTTGTTATTCCGACTCCTTTTTAGACTTCTGTGTAAAAAGTAAACAAACAGGATTAAGCATTTTCAAAGTGTTACATATGAACTGTAGCCATATTTTGTCTAAAATAATGTACCATAATACAGTTTATGTTTTATTAGAGGGGACCACTTTTTGTTGTTCACTCAAAGATCTCCAAGGGCAAAGACGGACAGAACAATATTCTAGAAAAACTCTAATGGTACTTAATGAGACACTGAGAAATCTTTGTTTCACCGTCTTAACGCTGGTATGAAACTGTAGAATTGATGTATTTTACATGATGTATTTCGCTGTGCAGTATACAACAGGTGAGATGTCATAAAAAAAAGAATCTGACAAAGGTCAACACTCTTGTACATAAATGGGATGGTAATCTGTTAAGGTGTGAACATTAAATATAAAGTTTTGTTTTTTTTAACATGGAGTTGAGATTAAGTTTACATGTGAAAAAACTTCTACAAACCAAAATAGAATAAACATTTTAACAGATTTGTGTTGTCAACTTGTGATTAGATTGTATTTGAAAAAATGGCTATGATTAAATGTGTTAACGTTTGTCATATATTTATGTAATAACAAAATACTGGAGCATTGTTGGTGTCGCCTAATCATTCATAATAGTACTGTGTGCTTACTGCACAGTATTTTTAAGTTTCTCTGTTTGTTAATGATTCATTGTGCCATGAACAAGAAAAATTCTTGCTTTTTACCAACACGTAGACTCGTCTGATCAGCTGAGCTTAAGTATATCCCTATGTGAAAACATTCTTGTTATCAAACTGAACAAACAATAATGTCAGTGCAGGTAATTACAGTCTTTGTATTGCCATGATACAGCAAAATCACAGCAACAACACTATAATGACAACAGTCTGACTGCACTTGAAGAATGTTTAAGTGGGAACATCAATTTATTGTTTTAAAGCCTTAATATTAGTCCATCTTATGAAAAGCACAGATTAATGAACAGCGAAGGTCAAAATTTTAATACTTCCACAACTTCAATGGTTTAGATTCCACATAATCTTGCACTGCATGTGTGCAGAAACTGGCCAGTGCTACAAGTGTTTCTGGTTAAGTGAAAAATGCTCTCAAAGTGTGTATATGTGTACTAAATGTCAAAGTAAACACTTGGTGTTGTTTCCTCTGCAGAAACTTGTAGTGTGAAAGAATTTGGAGAGAACTCTGTGTGAAACTGTACGTGTGTGTGTGTGTGAGAGAGAGAGAGAGAGAGAGAGAGAGAGAGAGGGCCATGTGATTTCACTCAAGCAACAGTGTGATAGTCATCAGACTCTGCTCTTCAAACTACAGCTTGCTCTTCACACACCTAATTGTTACCAGAGAAAGAATGCAGTGGAGGCATGCCAACTGTCTTGTGTACAAGCATTACAGCAACTCTGATTCAACGCTGCAGTCACGTCATAAAAGCAATTCGGCATGCATTTCACACGAAGGTGGAGCTTTGACGGAATACTGATGCATGATGCATTGCTTTTATCCCAGAGAGGATATGCCTGTATCTGTTTAGAGTGGTGCTCCAGTCCAAAGGTTCTGTCAGCCATATGTGCACCACGTGAGGACAGACTGGAAGTAATACAATGTAACCCAATACAACAGGGTTAGCACTGCTATGTTATTGCTAGTACACTTTATTTTAGACGGATTTAGATAGGTTATTTTAGATGCAGCTTAATAATATATTATATTTATTTATTTATATTTATTTATATTAAAAGGGATGTGTAATATTTTGCCAGTTTACATATGGGACAATAAGGCCAGATGCCTCATGTATGGTATTAACCATGAGATGTTAAAAAACATTTGTACATCCCCAGTAAGTGGTGCAGCTCCAGACCCCGCCCACTTAAAGCTCCGTTGCTTAGCAACGCGTAAACTTCTAAGAGCAGAGACACAACCAAACAAGCCCACCTTCAGCCGGCTGCTTGACTTTATAGGTTAATGGTGACAGAGCTTGCATACTTGTCACACCAAGAACAATGTCCAAGGCGCAATCAAAGAAAAAAGAGTCTTCCTCCAGTAAAGTTTCTTTATCTGACCGACAGACAGAGTGAGTTTGGTTAATGTCGGCAATTAGCGTTAATTAAGGTCAGCTGTCTGAGCGTTAATGTTAGCATTAGCCTGCTAGCTACGTATGAAAACTGAATTAGCTAACGGTATCTTCAGTGTAACGGAAAATTATATTCAGCTGCTCATCCTTCTGTCTCGGTTTGTCTGTCTGTTGCTGTATGTGAAAAGCCTGAAAGCTGCTTGATGACAGTAACCTCACGTTACGTCTTATATCGTTATGTGTGTAAATCTCCAGTCTAATATTAAAAGTTAAACAACCATCTTTACGAATTAACGTGAATATTAACGCTGCCTTCACTATGAGGCAGTTAGCAGGGATATGGTGGGTTTACTCTACGCTCAACCTCTGGTACTAAGCTGGGAACTTTCACTGCTAAATACTGATAAAAGTGGAGCCGAGCACAAATGAGGTGAAAAGCAATGCGTCATCATTTCAGAGCAGCGTCCCTGGTAGCTGCTTCCTCTGAGAGCTTTGGAGGTGTGTGGACATGCAGATTTCCCATTTGGCCTGAGTGGAATGACGCAGACGTCAACAAGGAGAAATGGGACTCAAGCAAAGGAGCTGAGGACGGGAGGACAAACAAGACTCACAGTGCTGTAAATATAACGGATGATGAGATGATTAAAACTTCAA
The DNA here is from genome assembly GCA_029874485.1 of Naso brachycentron. Lineage (NCBI taxonomy): Eukaryota > Metazoa > Chordata > Actinopteri > Acanthuriformes > Acanthuridae > Naso > Naso brachycentron. Next base: position 13,997,454 of record JAQFJA010000010.1, on the reverse strand, counting down.
TTCATTCACTGACTTGCCATCAGCAACACAGACTGTATAAAGAATTCCAAAATGTTTATTTTGCCTCAGATCCACTTTACGACTGATATTAATGTTGACATTATTTGGATTCACGTTGTTTATGATTGTTTGCAGCCATTTTTTGAAGATCCTGAGGGAAAAATCATCCTGCCTCCATCTTTGAAAGTGCATTCCTGGAAACGCCCTGCAGAGTTTATTTTTAACAAGGTAACCTTTAAGCTTCTGTATTAATAATACAGTTCTTAATGTGCCTAATGTCTGCCTGTTCCCATGTGAAAACCACGAAAGTTATTTTATGGCACTGTAAAATGATAAAAAAGCAGTTTACACTTGAACTGCTATAGAATGAAACACTGGGTGGTGGTTCAAATACATAAAGATATAATGATTAACAGGAACCATGATGTGTCATATAGTAAAGCAATAAAAATAACCACGTTAACTGACATCAGATTACCTGTAGATTTACATTAATAAGTGGTTTAAGTAATAAATCATATAAAATACACATTTTCTGGTTTTAGTTTCTCAAGCTGCTATCCTTCTCTCTCCTCTTTCTCTCTCTCTGTCTCTCTCCCATATCACTGTAAATTTAATGCATGTGGGATTTTAATCATTGGTCATAAAAAAAAAATACCTCTAAAAATGCTTAAATACTTTCACCTTCTGCAGCCTTTTGTGGGCATTTGTCTTTATTTACCATTGTGTTGCCTTTAGGACTTATAGTCTAGTTAGACTTGCATAGACTAAACAATAAATCTCCTAACCCAAAAAAGTTTTGACAGGTCAATCAGCTGTTGACAGCCATACACAAACTACATTAGTAGGTGAATGGCAAATATTTACACAAGTCCTTCTTTTGTGACTTGTTTTTATCTAAGATCGTTTTTTAAAGCAAAAATCAATTGTATCAGTTGTATCAATACTAAGAATTAGTGCCTTGTATTTGGCACTTCAAATGTTGTTATGTGGATGTATTTTCTGCAGTTAGAATTGGAAATAGTTGTTCTCCTGATTAGGGTCTGACCAATATATTGATTTGCCAATATTAGTGGCCGATATTGGCCTATTGCAGATATATCGTATTGGCATATATGTCCCCCGATAAGTGCCGATATTTAAACAGGTTTTTTAAGGCTTGAGAACATGCTTGGCCAAGTAATTAAAAATTTTGTAAGCACATAGTTTGTCCAGCAGAGGGCAGTCTATTATTTAACTGGTAATAAGTGAAGTGTTTACTGTTCGGTGCTCTGATGTCTGGAGTAAAGTTTGTTAGATATCCTTCTTTTATGAGGTATTTGATAACCACATTCAAATATTATAAATAGAATATCGGCCGATATATCGGATATCGAAATTTTCTTACTTCCTAATAGCAACATCGGCCCCAAAAATCATGTGTCAGTCGGGACCTCCTCTGCATGTAATTCTTACAATTTAAAATTCATAAATCAAAATCAAATCATTTTTTAAGGAACCAGGAACCAAATACAAGCCGACCATATGTTTGTAAGCAAAACTGCGGCCCTGAATTTGCTGTAACTTGTGTATTGGTCTTAACCGATATGAAAAATAAAGAAACATTATAAAATCGAGATCGTGATACTGCCGTGATACTGAGGTGTATACATGCAGGAGTAATTTGACTTCTGATTGCATTATCTGGGTGTATAAGCTCGACTTTGAGAAATTTGATTTAGTTTCAGTCGGGTTTCAGTCGGACTAACATGTTTACATCCATTTTTGAAAGTCTGGGTTTAGCCAGCTTAACACAAGTAATAGATTTTCTCTAATGTCATGTAAACGTACTGTTTATCGGCTGTTTTCTTATAGATAGAGCTCTAATTAACAG
>JAQFJA010000010.1:13973529-13985060 GCA_029874485.1 Naso brachycentron | reverse complement strand
AATTTTCATGCGTGTGTTCATTTCTGTACCTTTGTGTATATGCACACAGGCTAATTCCTCAGAGTTTCTTCGTCAGTACGGTCTCTCCTTGCTGCACAGCCACATTGTCCTGTTGACCAGAACCCGTGAATGCCAGCTTGAGGCACCGTCCCAACCTCCACCTGTGCCCCGATGGAAACTCATCCGCCCGCGCAAGAAGATTGAAGTCACTGATGAACCACGGAGTGCGTGAGAGACAGGAGAGAGGGAGGCAGGAAATGAAACATGTTAAAATAAAGTCAGGAAAAGGAAAACAAGGTGGTGAAGGGGAAACCAGGAGGAGGATGCATGGGAGGACATCAAACAAGTAGAAAAGTACAAATTTATGTGATAGAGTGTAGGTGCATGTCATAAATAAATATGACTAGAACAGAAAGCAAGTGCTAATGCAGGAGATTTAGAGGATGCAGTACAGAGGGCATGCAAAACCCCATGCTGGAATGAAAAAAAGGTGGAGGATAGCTACAATATTTCTGTAATGAAAATAGCTGCTGGCTCGGGCATATCTGACACCAGCTGATCTCTGACTGGAACACAAATCGCAGTAAAAAAAAAAAGAGTCAGAATGTGAAACAGCAGTGCTGGCATGATGTGTGAGATATTTTCCCTTTTCTCTTTTCCCAGAGCTTCCTTTGTCGACACCAGAGCAGTTCATTGAGGTTGCCAGCCCTTTCCTCTCCTACAGTGTCAATAGCAGCATTGGCCCCATCCAGGAGATGTGTGTACACTGAGATGATTTTATACTAAAATGTGAAATGAGATGAGTCTTCTCTGTCCTTCCTCTTTTCTGCTCATTGAACCGTGTTGCACTGGTTAAGAAGTATTTATCTATGCTAGTTAACCTGGCTCTGACCTCACTGTGCAGGGAAAAAAAAATAACAGCTTCCATTTGGAGATCAAAATGGTACATTATCGTGACCGCCTCACACTTTTTTCCATCTTTTTATTGCACCTCCATCTCTCCGCCTAATTCTCCTTGCAACAGGGCAGTTTATACTTCTGAGCTTCTGTGCTTGATATGTATTACTATCCTGTAAGAAGTATTTGCTAAAGAAAAACACATATCAGAGCAGTTTTATGGTAGAGATTATGTATATGTGTCATTTAATGTCTATCATGTGACATGCATGACTCATTTGAAGATGATATGGTGTATTCTAAATGTATCACTACATGTATGCATGTCATGGTTATGATATGATGCATGTGCTGCATGTATGCATAACATGTAGCATGAATGTGTACTTTTGTGTGTCAGAGAGGCCAAGAAGAGCGCTGAGAGGAAGCGCTCCTCCGGACCCCCTCTGGTGTCCATTGCTGAGAGGGAGGAGACTGAACGCAGAGAAGGCCTTGAGTCTGATGCCGCTGAACACACCACAGACTCCCCAAACAGCACAACTGATAAAACACAGGTACTTAGAATTACTACCTTCCTCTAGAGCACAAAGTTGATGTAAGATTTAACCATGTAGAACGTCATTTAACTGAAGATACCCCAAGCTGTGAATTTATTTAAACAGCAGAAGTGGAGAGAGTACTGAAATTTTTTACTCAACTACAGGTACTGTTACACTGCTGAAATATTACTCAATTACAAGTAAAAGTAACAGTGTTGGAAAAGTACTTAAGTAAACGTACAAATTACTGTTTTAAAAATTACTTATAGTACTAATTACTAGTTTCTTTTCAGCCATTGATGTTTCATGAATTTGTCTTCTCTCTTTGATAAACGATAAAGTAAATAAATGAATCTAACTACGATTGTTGTTTAAAACAAATATACACAATGTTACCATAGGAAGGACTTGTAGCAGTGGAGGTGTCACACTTGTGAAAATTTTTGTCATATTTTCAGATCATGGCTGTCTCTTTTGCCCTGCTCCTGCTTCACCTTGTTTAACAGGTGCTGCTGATGTTGCTGCACCGAAGAAATCTGAATGAACTTGTGGCTCCTGCGCTGTGCAGCTATGTTCACCTCACCTCTGCATATCTGTGGCTGCTGCGGCAGGGCTTTTTTTTTTTTGGTCTAAATGTCCAGGTTTCAATTGGCCAGCTTGTGATCAGATAGTTTTGTTCATTACCGATGTGATTTAGCGCCAGTTTGTTTTCCTGCCCATCATTCACTGCAGTTGTTTCCGGGCCGTGATTTTTCCCCTTTCATTTTTTATTCAGGCCTGCATTTTTTTTTTTACTTAGTAATGGATGTGATTTAAAATGTAGTGAAGTACAATACTTCAAACAAAACCTACTGAAGTAAAAGTAAAATTAAAGATTTTAAAGACTAATTAAAAAAGTACAAGTACACAAAAAAAACTACTCAATTACAGTAATGCAAGTAAATGCAATTCGTTACTTTCCACCTCTGGTAAATAGCAATAAAAAATGTAAAGTCCAGCATTACACTACATGTACTAAAACTAAGATAGTAGCAGCTCTTCTAGTTATTTCTTTGCTTCTTTTTTTTTGTCTGGCCTGCAAGTATGCAGTTGAAGGCTCATCAGAGTAGCTCTGTGTGTCAGTGACAACAAGGCTGCCATCCCCCAGTCTCAAAGTCACTTCTGTTGTCTCCCAGCCAGGCCACCACTGACCAGGGGCACATCTGCACTAAAGAGAGAACCAGCAAGGGAAGAAAGAGGGAGAGAGGAGGGGGTTCAGCACAGCAGTAGAGAGACACAGACAGACAGAAGCAGAGACGAGGATAGAAACAGAGATAGAGAGGAATGAAGAGGGGGGAGAACTGTACTGAATAAGAAAAGGGAGGGCGGGGGGGGGGGCTGCAAAATGAAAAGAAAGCGACAGTCGGGCAGGGAAAGATGAAAGTGCTGCAGACAAACGAGGAGAGATGGGAAAAGAGAATCTCTGGTGTGTGGTGGTGGTGAGCAGGGTGCGTGGGTTTTGCACAGGGAGAGGTCGTGTACTGCGCTGATGAAAAAAGCAGTGCAATTAGATGATGAGCCATCAGTGTCTGCGTCTCCTGGGGGGTTCATTATTACACTTCACTCCTAGCATACAGAGAAAAAATAGAGTTCATATTAATCGCCCTCTTGTGTAACTGTGACCAGTTATAGAGCGGTTGGGCTGGGGCAGTATGGAAACGCTAATTTAATCTGTCGTTTGATGTGTGCGCGTGCACACACGCTCATGGATTGGTTTGAGTATATGTCATATGTGTGCCGCATTTTTTGTCAGTGTACATGTCTGTTCTTCACATGCACATGGTGGGTCACGTGTTGAGAGGACTGTACCTCAGATGAGAAGGGGTTACTGCTGTTTTCACCCTTGTGTCCGTCAGCTGTGGCTGACAGTATCAAACTCCCCATAGCTGCTAGAATAGAAGAAGGTGGTGGTGTCACATGATGTCCCTAAGACCCTCAATGGCCTACTCGTGCAACTTTTGTGTGGGCTAAAGAATTAGATCCTTCATAATTGGACTGTTTCAACCTTTAATATGCTTGGAATGTGGTTAATCACTAAGTCGCCAAAGCCCCTCCACGGTTTCAGAGCTACACTTTCCAAAGTCCAGCCTGGGCTCTGAGATCAAGGGATTTTCTTGTGCCTGTGAACTGCAAATAGCAACAAAGAGTTATTTTTAACTTTTCATGTTATTTTTCATGTATGAATCAAGGGATGCTTGAGGAGAAATCTGGAATGAGCCTTGCGGAGCAAAGACTAAACTCTGGCTGTGTAAAATAAAGCCCCATGAAGTGTGGGATTTAAGAAATGCCCCCTTTCCATCCATCAACCAGTGACTGTGATTTGATTACAGAAAATATAGCTTTCCTCTCTGAAAGCGGCAGCTTAAAACCCCAGGAGCCTTGTGTGTATGATCTATCAGTCTCAATGTCCTTTTACTATTCGCAGAGAAGCGATTTAATAAAATGGCATGCTGTGGGTGGACGGGACACATCATGCCTTACAGCTAAGAGTTTTAGTCATTCTCGTGAAAACACATATTTACATTTTTTTGTTGCTACACTGGTGGATAGATCGAGTGTGCCTCCAAATCACAATTCCTTTTTCCGTCTGTCTAGATCTCTGGGTACTTATTCAAATAAGTGGTGACTCACACACACACACAGACACACAAACACTGACTCTGACTCATTAGACAGTCTTGGCTGGGGTTGCTTTGAAGTTACATGACACAAAGCCATAATTCTTATTCAGAGCTGAGTAAACCATTGGACATTCACCAGCACTGTTACTCCAGGGGACATGTTTTTTGAAAAGCTTCAAATGAAAGGGGCCTGAAGGAAAGTTCAGCTAGTTCATGCAGGTGTGTGACTCTGTGCAGTTGAATCTAGCTTTGATACCCTTTTTCAGACCACATCGTCTTCTGTCTTGCTCAGACAGAAAAATATGGCATTTGAATGATTTGATAATGACTCATTAGCTATATTTCTTTATTGTGTTGTGCAGACAAGCATGAAATCAGAGCTGTTGACTAATTTCCCTCCAAGAGAAAAAACATGCGAAACAACATCATAACTCCTCATCCGTCACTGACAGTTGAAGTAAATTAGAGCTGGTATTCCCTGGTGGTGTTTTTAGCGGGAGACGAGCAGCCCTTGTCACATTAAACCGTGTCTTGTATCCCATGGTGTGCTGCGCGAGTGGCGCAACACCACAGCTGGCATGGAGTCACCAGGGGGTGGAGGCGTGTCTCTGACAGTGTTACTTTATCAGCAACTCACTGTTCATGCCTCTCTCTCTTCTCTCTCTCTCTCTCTCTCTCTCTCTCTCTCTCTCTCTGTCTCTGTCCCTTTAGGTTACTACAGAGGACAAAAAGAAGGACGATGATGACATCTCTGATGGTAAAAGCTGTTCTTTGCACTGCTGGACTCCTAATCATGGTTAAACATAATCTGTATTGTATGTGTATGCAACATTACTTTCCTGTGTTCAAATATTAGACTACCTGAATGGACTGCTGCTTAGTAATTCTGCTTCATTGGAAATGATAAATGTTTTGAATTTCTTGATTTTTGGTTGACTTGAGCAGCATCTGTGCAGCATTGTCTGATTCATGTGATGAGAAGCGCTTGCCTCTCTCGCCTTCTCTCCCTCCATCTTTCTCTCCATGCTTCCATCACTTGGCCGAGACCCTTTGAAGAGGATGGGACTGAAATGATGCGTTATGACAAACAGCCAGTTCCCTGCCTTCTCTCTGCCCCCGTTTAGTTGCTTAGTAACACCTGCAGTTTGAGTTAGCAGACCACCAATGCTCAGCGGCAGAGACGCTGGCCCTCGCCGCTTCAGCTTTCTGATCAGACTTCTCGCTTTGAGAAGAGCTTGGGGGCAGAGCAACTGGGTGCATGTGTGTGCGCATGTGTGTGGTTTGGGGCGGAGAGTGTGTGTGTCCGCATATGTCTGTTACTTTGCTCTGCATGCATTGAGATAGTGGGAGGCAGTGAGTGGGAGTATGGATGTGCATGTGCGCTTACACTATGCCATTATGTGGGAGTTTGGCCAATTTGGCTCACTGTGTTTCAGATAATGATTTGAGTCTATGATAAGTTGCTATGATTCACAAGAGGAAAGGCATTTTGTTTCTCACAGCATTTTGAAATGGGAGATTGTACAAGTAGTTCTATATCCATTCGGTTGTAAGTGTTGCATGAAAAACGCCAGCCAAACTCGGATGCTGCTCAGCTTGACATGCAACCACCATTTGTATCAGCAATAATAAAATAAGCACTTTGCTTTATAATCCATCCCTCATCTAAGTAACTGTAAACTGTATACAAACCTACCTCCTTACACTAAATGTCTGGCCTTACAAAGAACATGTATAATTAGAAAGAATGCGTAGAAAGTAGAAAGAATGGAAATTGAACCTTGTTTCCAGATGGGCCCAAAACTGCAATGGAGGAGCCTTTACCTGAGGAACACTCACCTCCAGTCAAACCCATCCTGCAGAAGACCTGGGTGGACCTGGATGACTTGACTAAATGCTTTCAGTGAGACACACATGCACATGCAGATATAAATATAATATATAATAAAATATGTGCTGCTAACATTCTGTATTAACGGATTAAAAAAAAAATCATGCCATCAAGATTTTAATTGACTTTTTCATAACTGAACTGGAAAATCTGAGTCTGGCAGTTATTTGTGTTTTTCCTCAAGGACTCTCTGGGTGTTCCATAAACCACATCTCTACCCTTGTCACATCCAGAAATCTCATTTTAAGGTACAGTGTGCCCGCTGACTAATTTCTGCATGTTCTGTCCCCAGTGCTGATGCGTTCTTAGCTTTCAGTTTATGTTCCCACATGATGACACTGTGCTGATATCTGCAGAGCACCGTCTTGTCCAAAACTGCAACAGGCACAAACTGTACTGCATCTTCAACACACTCCCTTACCACTGGATCCTTGCCTATGATGTCTGCTGCTGCTGTAAGCCCTGAAGTACACACATGCAGACACACACAAACACATACATGCATGCAAACAAGAATCGCACCTAAGCACATATCATTATTTAAAAAATACGATTTGTTATGAATAACTTTAGCTTGTAATGGTGGAATTTTGGTGTCTTGTTTAAAGGGATCCTTGACTTGAGGTTTGGTGTTAAGGCCTTTGCATGCTGAGTCCGTTTTTTTCGTCTGAAATTGACGCACGTTTAAAAAAAATACGACCTCATGTAGTGTCAATCATGTTTACGCACTGACTCTGAAACTTTTTTCATCATAATTTTTTTTGTAACAGGTTTCATTTTCTGCGTTTTTTCCTCATCCGTCCAAATCTTTAAAGGGTTGTTTGACAAAGAGAGAGAGAGAGTGTGCTACCTCAAACACACGCCAGCTGCTGTTCAGGATCAATGGATTTGCTGAAATCGGTGATCTCCTTTTAACATGTGGCTCCAGTATAGCTAGCAGCATATCAAACTGGACCACTGACATCTTGAAATGCACCAGGAAGTGATCGGGATATTTCCTCAGCACCTTTAGCAGGTGAAACTCTCCTTGCTCTTCTCTTGTTTGTAGGATTTGATGAACCCAGTATTTTCTTTTTCTTTTTTTCAAGAAGTGACAGAACCACAAAATCACCCTCGCTGCATGGCGACTCCATTTTGTCTCGTACTGCGAATTTTCGTAATGAATAAAAAAATAAACACATTGAACTCAGTGTGCAGAGTTTCTGTGCATAAAGTTTTTTTTCCCATTATGGGTTTAAAATATGCATCCGAAAAAACAAACTCAGTGTGCAAAGGCCTTTAGTGTCCCTCTGCCTGACTTTAGAGATGGTGACTGTGTAAAGCTCCCAAACCACACAGTTTAGTTTACACACTACTGTTTGTGTCACGTACATGACTTATACACAGCCCTAAAGTTCTCTGAGAGTGACAGTGTGCATATTTGTGTATTTGTATAGAGTTTATGTGTTTATTAGCACAGCATAGACTGCTGAGTCTGCTTGTGATTCAGGACATGTACACATCCTCTCCCTTCTCTCTTGATTTCTGTCTGTCTTTCCTGCCCTTCTATTTGTCTCCAGTTTTGCCTTTTTACCCGTATTTCTCACCAAATGCGTTTCGTATATTGCTAAATTTACCTCCTTGGCCTCTCTTATTCAGGTGTCACCCTAAATGCTTCTTCGACTCACTCAGCTCTTTTCCCTTATCTTCTTATTTCCTCCACTCCCTCCCCCTTCCTAGCCTCTTTACCTCTCTTTGGCTGTCTTTTCCTCATGCTTCTCTTTGACTAAGCCACTCTCCTATCAGTTTATTTATCATTCCTCCCTCCGGCTTTCAGCTTTTCCTCTTTCTCACTTGCTCTCTTCCATGTCTGCCTACATACTAATAAATAAGACACGTGTGTGTGTGTGTGTGTGTGTGTGTGTGTGTGTGTGTGTGTGTGTGTGTGTGTGTGTGTATTTTCCCACAGTGTCCAGAGGTGAGAGGCACTTACTACCTGTGTGTGGACAGTCTACAACCTTCCCAGATCCTCATCAGCTACTCAGCTCTGCTGCTCTGGGGAGATACAGCTGAGGAGAGTAAGAATTTATCTCTGCTACCTGCACACACACACACACACACACACACACAGATACTCAGATATAAAAGAATCCTCTGAGCTTGACTCAAGTCTTTACATCCGTTATAATCATGCACAAACCGTACATTCTAACCTTACTTGAAATGAACAGTTTAACATTCATAAAATGCTTGTATGAACTTTGTAATGCTCACACATTTGAATTTGAATGTAGCCTGCTGCATTTCTGCATATTTGGCTGTGGTGTGTGACCAATCCCCCTGTTCTCCCCCTCCTCAACACCTCATAGAAAAAGAATTGTCGGCAGCAAGTGGGTCTGCATTGCTCGTCGCTCAGTCGTACTCCTGGAAAAGCTTGCAGTCTCAGCTGCCAGTTCTCACCATCGAGACCACCTCCTCAAAGGCAGCCATGCTTAACTTACCCCCAGGGTAGGACAGCTTTGATGAATACTGATTGCTTAGTACTGTATTGATCAAAAAGAAAAGCCTTTGTCATGTTCATAAGCCAGTACAGACTAGCATGTCATAAATTTGTGTTCATAGATTCTGTAATTTAGGTATATGTTAAGCAGGACAATCCTTGAGAATACCATTTGATATTACAATATTTTCTATGTTTGCATGACTAAATTCTTGTGCCTGTTGTTAAAAATATTGACATCTTGTTATTTCTATGCATTGCTATTAAATTACTGGTCTCCACACCAGGCAGAGGCTTTACACTAGTGACCAGTCGAATCTCATCAGAGGTTTGATAACTTCATTCTCATCATCTAAAATTAAGGTGGTAATTTTCTGATGCCATTTGTACCCATCAATTAATGTAATTTTTCATTTTAAATGCGCGTCTAAACAAACTGTCGTCACACTTCACACTTCTTCACGTCACTTTCACACTTAATCACCTTAAATTACCCTAAACCCTCACAGTGCTAATGCTGTTTAAGTTCAACTTTAATTCCCATCAAATAGGGAACCTAAAAATGTATGCTCTTTTTGTGCACTGCGCCCGTGGGAGCTGTTGATAAAAGGAGGCATCTCACTGTTGTTTTGTTTCTCACAGCTACACATAGATCTACTTAATGCTATCGTAAAGTGTGCAGAGGATATCTGCCTACCTCAGATGCTCTGAAAAGCAGTAAAAAGCATCCGTCCTAGTCTCTATTAATGGGTGCTGCATGGCCTAGAAGCGGAGGGCCTAGTTTCTGGGGTCAGGTGCAGGTATGCAGCAGTGCAATTACCACTGAGCCATAATCACACACATAACACTCAACCTATTGTGCCCATACGCCCATAAGTACATTCCCTCCATGAGAGAATAGCTGTAATGTCCATGCTTTTGGCCATTTTTAAACCACTTATTACTCTTTGTATGTCCCTGTTGGACCATCTGTATGTGGTACGCTATTACGCCAATGTGTTGTCTTCTTTAGTCTCTCCACTGACCATGTGTGCTTTCTTCCTTTATAAACTCAGAACATGCTGTTCTCGCACATCTGCCTTCCTTTCCCTCTCCCTTCTTATTTGTCTCTTCCTCATATCTCCTCTCCCATACTCTTCACTCTTTCTCTCTGACTCTTCCCCTCCCAGCCATTTCTCTTTTGTATGCTGTCCTCTTCTTCTGCAGCACTAGCGGAGCTCCACCCCAGTGCTCATCCATCTAGTTAGGCTGTGATGGCTGAATTATGTAAAGCTAATGGGGCCAAGGAAGTGGGGTTCCACTCTCTCATGCCTGACCTGGCCCTGTGAACTCAGCTTGGCACTTGGCAGACAGGACATCAGGCTACAGCACTTTTCACTGTTTGACCCACTCAGTCTTACTTGACAGAAAAGCAGTTTCGCTATAAAGACTAGAAAGCAATTTCATTCAGTGGAATGGGCCGTTTCCCTCTGATGTCGAGGTACTATGTGGCAGTAATTGTAATTGAAGATGTTTTTGTTCATTACTATTGAGGAGACGCTTTTTCAATGTGAGGGCACTGGTGAGATTTGTTTAAAACATTTTTTGTAATTTTATGTGGTTTGCAAACTGGTTCTCAGGCCTCTTTCCAATGAGCTGGAGTCCGGGGTATCGTTACTACCACAGCTTTAACCAAAAACAGCTGCTGGTGGTGGGATGAAAGAAGAAGAAAAAAAAATTGTTCAGAGCTGTGGTTCCCTGTTTTGAGGGTCAGGAGCCCAAAGAGGTCGCAAGATAAATCTGAGAGGTCTAGAGTTTTCGACTTCGGACTGTTTTATTTTGGGTTTCAAAGTAGTTTTGTTTCTGTAGGCTTCTATATTAGACTATTAAGGCCACATCACTCTGGCTGACTTCGTAGGACTTTGTCTTCATAAATGGTCACAAGTTAAAAAGATTGGGAACTGCTGTTTTACAGCACAGTTAACATTAAAGTTAGATAAGGTGTTCTGTTTTTAAAGTGCTCTGTTTTCGTTCTCCCTTCTTCACCTTCAGGCGCCATGTTTTGTCCTTCCAAGCAAAGGCAGCACTGGGCTTCCATGTTCACCTGTTGAGCACGACACCTTTCAGCTTTGGAGATGAAAACACCATCATGCCCCACCTTACCAAGGTGACCAGGCCTTAGATAATAATTGACAGTTATTTGGCATTGAGAGTAATTTTACAACATGTGAAGTCTTTGCAAACTGAGAAGGAATTTTCAATTTTATTTGCAGGATAAGGAATGTGCATTTATATTTGAGTTTTCTTTATCCATGGATGTGATTTTTTTGAGGGATTCATCACAACTGGAGTAATGTAGAGAAAAGAAAAGAAAAGATTACATAACATTTTGCATGTTTCTGTCTTTTTTTATGTTTCAATATACACAGACCATTCAATAAATGATTACTTAGCAATCTGCTGTGTGAGCAAGAAGTACCTACCATGAAACCACTTAGAGCATGAATACCTTTATTTAATGTTCTTCACTTGTTTATTTATTTGAGAAAATATTTGGTATTTTTGTCTTTTTATGTTTTGGGGCAAAAAGATGTTGGAATAAAGATATCTTTTGAGAAAAACACAGCTAGAAGAGAAAATATGAAACCTGTTACACCTAATCATGAAAAATTACGATATAAAGAAGTGCAGAGCTTGTTGAACAAAGATGGATGAAGTCACCCTTGTTATTTATTCCTGGCTGTAACATTTTTGAAATGGATTTTTTCAGCTTCAATTTAGAAATTCACATAATTTTTGTCAGACTGTGCCTCTGTTCTATTACTTTTAAACCTGATGTTTACTGAGTCATTTTTAAAACAGTCCTCTTGGGGAAAACAATGGGTGCAGTTTGTTGGGGCTCAAGCATGTAAACAAAACAAAAAAATGAAATGCCATTATCTTGTCTGTCACCCACAGTCCAGCACTGTTTATAAAGTCCCAGCAAATGTTCCTTTAGCAATCCTAAGTCACCGAAATGTGCCGGAATTGTTCTGCTTGTCTGTTCTTTTTACCTTGCATTCTGCTTAAGCTGTGGCAGTAAACAA
>JAQFJA010000010.1:13901515-13915355 GCA_029874485.1 Naso brachycentron | reverse complement strand
TGTTCCCCATTACCTTGTGTATTTAAGTCTGCGTTTCCCTTTGTTCTGTGCCAGTTCGTTTTGTCCATGTTCTTGTCCATGTTCCTTGTCATGTTCCTCGTCGTGTCCTCATCATCTTCTTGTCAAGTCAGGTTTTGCTTTTTTGTTGTTACTTTGCCTCGCTTTTGCATTTGACTTGTATTTATTTGATACTTTGTTTGATCTGTTCTTTTTCCAAGTAGTTTTTCCTCTGAGGAGTGATTTTTGTTTCTAGGATTTATTATAATTTTTTCAGTGATTTTTGTTTCTAGGATTTATTGTAATTTTTAGTTTAGCGAATCTTCAATTTCTGAAAAGGTTTTGTCCTCCGTTGGAGTGGTTTTTCCTTTGATACTTTGTTATTAAAGAGGTTTCTTTTGTACCTCGTTTTGTGTTGTGCAATTGGGTCCAAATCCTCATTCGGTCGTGACAGAACCAAGTGACTCTCATTTGCTACATGATATTTGTCATGGTTTCCAGGACAGTTCCAGCTTGTTTTGTTGTGTTGCAAGCTTTTGAAAGTTCTTCCTCTCCTGCTTGTTTATTATTCACACACCCTCTGCATGTTTAGGGTTTTTCCAGTAACTTGGGTTGGTCCGCATGAATTGTGGTTCTGAGTTTAATTTTACTCATTTATTTCTGTTTCTGCTTTCAGATATTAGCATTATTTGACCGTTCTCTGATGCTGTTGTCTTATTTGAACTATCATGCAATGATGCAAAGTAAGCCTTTTCTGTTGTTGCTGCTCCACACAGTGCCATGTAGCCTTTTGTGCCTCAGCACCTTTGGAGTCATCATGTTTTCAGGTTGTATGTTCACCTGTACATACATGCATCCATCCCATTGTTGTAAGCACGATATCTCAAGATGGCCTTGAGAGAATTTTGTAAGTTACAGTTAGCACAAAAGTCAGCTTGGACCCAAGGATGATCAAAAATTATTAGGTTTTCGGTGGTCAGTGGTGAAAGTCGTAGACTTATGACTTTTAAAATTTATATGGTAGGCTATATTAAGACTTAATCTTCACCAAAAGAGACAATTATCTTATGTTCTAAAGTGGACATAATTAGACTGACCAAACAAACACAATTTTTTTTAACGCCTATTTTTTGGCCTGATGAAGTTAAAGAAACAGCATCCCCGAAGGTCGGGTTGCTTGGTTGGTTACAGTTGTAAGAGTATGCAGGCGTTGAAGCTGAAAACTACAGTAAAGTTTGAAATCACCAAGGACAGTTTGATGTAGACTGCAGTGAGTCGGGAGTTTCTGTTTCTACCGCAGTTCACGCTGTAATTGGCCAAGTGGGGTTCAGAGCGCAGATGGAGTCGGTGTCCTTGCACTCATCCGTGGGCCAGGACTCATGTTTAATACATAGTCACCTTGTACCCGGCTAATTATGTTCACTTTGTGAAATATGCATGTAAAGTTTGGTACTCCACCGTTGCCACTAGACTTGTGTCCTACTTCTAAATGCATAAATCCTAATTTTTGGTCCTTAGAATCAGTTCAGAACAACATTAACACCTGTTAAGCAGAAATTGCAGCCACTTGTCACATGCAGAGACATTGTTGTGCCTCCCTCGCTGTTTCGCTTCATTCCCTGTTGGAACATAATCCTTTAACTGGCTTTGCATTACGCTATCACAACAACAGAACTTATGATTTCTGTTAAGCTGCTGTCTGTTTCACTCATGTAAATGCGACTATTAAACGGTTTGACAGTTGCAGTTGCAAAGCTGAAATTCACAAGTCTGTCCGAGTGAAGATGATCAGGATGGAGGAATGATCAGGTTTGTCATACAAACTGAATATTCTTGTATTTCTGTTTTCTTTTCGTACAGTGTGTCACTTCCTTTCTCTTGTGTCGCACGTCTCTTTCTCTTTCTTATCCCCTACCGTTCTGTGTCACCTCTACCTTCATATTTTTCTTGACATTTTTCATTCATCTTCCATGCTATGCATGCTTCTGCAGGAGGGTTTGCCCACAAGCTGTTCTGCTGACTCAACATTCGTTCCTTCATGGTTTACTCCTTTCCTCCCTCCTTCTTCCCTTCTATCTCGTCTTGCTCCATCTTCACTCCCACCCCTCGATCCCTACAGCCACTGAATTTTATTCCACCCCTTTTTTCTCCCTCCCTCCCTCCTGTTTCTTTTCGGATATTAGGGATCTTACAATAGCTCAGTCTCGCTAAAATTAGATGACGTTTCGGGTTATCAACACCCTACTACTGGACAGAACTGACCATGCTCCAGAAACCAACAATCCACTTAAGCCCTACAGCAGTGTGAGAGAAGGGTACAATTTTTACTGAGCATCACCATTGTGACGGTCTCGCCTGTGCTGGCTAAAGCCCAGACTAATTCATAGACAACATTTCTTAATAGAGTCGTGATTTGAGTACAGTAAGTGACTCAATCCTTGGTGTTTTAGCATTTTGCTTCACTGTAACCTCTGTAGTTCATTTAAATTGCTATAAGTGCACATGAGGATGGTGGAGTGTACTTTCTCAGGACCAGATCAGTGTTACTACATGTCATTGTCCTATGTCAACATCGTCACATAGGTTACATCAACCCCACATGTTTTCCCCAGAAAAGCTTTATCTAAACAGAAATAAACACATACATACAGAGTCCTTAGAATTGAGAACGCTTGTTGGTAACATCTGATTTTGCTGACGCATGGAAGCTGCAGGTTTAATGCTCTTTTTTTGCAGCATCTCTCTGCTCCCTAATCAGCTGTCCACCTGCAAACTCCAAGAACGGGCCTCATTTTTCATGTGACTTTGGATTACTACAACGTTGAACTGTGCACCTCAGCAAATGGCCATTGTCAAGAATGTCATCTAGATGAATCTAGGGGACAGGAGCTATAATAGGTGTGTGTTTGTGTGTGCGTGTGCGTGTGTGTGTATCGCAGTGCTCTCCAAGGTGAATGTGTGGGAGCTGAGGCAGCGACAAATACTCAGCAGCCCCATTGCTGTTTAATTGTTTGCCTGCAAAATAAATCAAATGTGTCAAGGGAGATTATTTATACAAGCACTGTGTTAAACAAATGAATCACCAGTTTGCGCAATTCTAGGCTTTTCTTGGTATGTGTGCCTGTGTGTTGGTTCCTTGTGTGTTACTTGCTTGTGTTTCAGAATGATTGCATGACAACACTCGCGTTTCTCTTTCCTGTGTGACTGTTATATTCATGAGGCAGTGTGAATCTCATGGCTGCCTCACGCTCTCTGTCATTGATGTATTTGTTGCCATCTGAATGCTCGGGCAGAGGGAGGGGAAAGGAACAAGTCTTGTGGTGCCTTTACAGCTACGATGTGCAATTCTCTACGTCAAGGGGTGAAGCCCTGCATCCAGAGGGGCTTTATAAGCTTGCAGTGTGCACCAGCACCTTGGTAGGATGCTAGTCATTGTTCCTGTTGTTGCTAAGCGACAGCTGAAAACCTGTTTAAAGCACATTTTTGCTGGAGTTGAGATGTTTTCAAATTTCACTGACCGCTGTGCCGCTCAGCAAAAAAACTGCCCCATGCTGACCCTCTCTGTCTGTAGCATGTTCTTTTTTTCATCTAAACCAATGAAACCATGTCAGCACTGTAAAGAGAAGTCCCTGGTGGACATGGAGGATATGCTTTCATTTTTGCAGGAAAGGGAGAAAAATGTAGAGCATTGTTCATCTGTGGCAGTGCATGATTTGTTCTTGTAAGAAAGTATGGCTGCTGCTAATTAACTGATGCATTTAAAGCATTTAGAACATAGCTCACCCTTGTAAATTATGCGTTCATAATGCACTAATAATAAAAACAAAATCAAATGTGCCAAGTAAGGGTGCGGCGACAGAGAGGCTGACTTAAGGAAGGCAGAGCTAAGTGCCTGGTAATAGCCGAGTGGCGGCCACAGTGCGGGGCTGGATCACAGCCTGAAGGAGCGGAGACGCAGCTCCCTCAGCGTCCTTTAAATGTGATGCAAACAGCGGCAGGCAGCTGGAGGTACAGCACGAGATGGGTGACAAGAGATCGTTCAGGCAGGTTGAGGTCAAGGTGGGCTGCAGCATTAGCATTATGGATGATTTGTTTGGTTATCATTTCCAAATGGGGGCTGAGTAATGTGTGGACAAGCAGCTGAGGCGGGTCCTTTGTGGCTGCGGCGGGGTCTTTGTTTCTTCATGGCTTATTGCTGTCTTGTTTCCTCGCTTTACTGTTGCGAAGGCATTCTTATTTCATTCTGTCTCGCTTCCACCCTCTTCTTTTTATTCCTCTCTCTCTCTCTGTGTCTTTCATCGCTTTGACTACTATTTTTGCATTGCCTCCCTACTGTTCCTTCTGTTTTCTGCCTCCCAACTTCTATCGCCTCGCTGCTGTCTCTGGGCCCAGTGCGGCGCAGCCTGTTCCCCGCGGCCCCGCCTCCCTCTCTGGCAGAGTGATGTATGAGCGGCTAGCTTTGACGTCACTTCAGGCCTAACGTCACAGCAACTCAGTGCTCCCAGGCTTGCTCTGTCTTGTGCTTTCTCTCAGTGCCTCTCCCTTATTCCTTCTCCGTCTTTATCCTCCACTAATTACCTCTCTACCCTTCTTTTTTCCCTTTCAGTAATTCTTCTTCTTTGGTATCTATCTCCTCTGTTTTACTGTTTCCCCTTTCTCACATCCATTTCTTTATCTTGTCCATCATTTTTTATCGCTCTGGCTCTTGTTAAATCCTGCTCTCGCCTCTCTTCTTTGCCCATACTCCTTGTTCTTTTCTTAAGCTGCATCCTCTCCTCCATTTTTCTATTTATTCCTCTCACAGACATACAAATATTCAGAGGCACGGTATGTTTGAAGTAAGCAGACAACAGCAAGCCAGCCCTGGTCTCATGTGAAATACAGGCTCATCCCTATTCAATTAAACTTATCAAGATCAACTCTATTCCTGGATAACAGGCTTTCATAAAACCTGTACCCAGCCAATTCTCTCTATGACAACTTTGCTTTGCCAGATGCCCAGTGACTCACCTTTATTTGTGGGGAAAGTTGCCTGCGGCTTTGGCAAAAATAAATATGAGGAGCAATATAAACTGAATTATAAGTCAACTCTGACTTCCAGAATAGCTGAAAAAATTTCATCGGACCCGACAAGACCTGAAGATGACCCGCTTTCTGCTTCTGCTCTCTGTCTTCCTGTCTGTCCCTGTCTTCTTGTCTCGCGGCGGTCGCTGCCTGCGGTCAGTCTGTCCACTTTTAGCATGGGTGCATTGTGGTGGGAGGGACTGCAGACATAGATAGAGACCTTGCTTGGTCGAAATGGAATGAGGGATGCTCTTGTCAGCTGCTGTGACACATCTCCCGCTGAGTCTGTCCCATGTGGATTACGTCAAGGCGCTGCAGAGTAACTTTGGTCCGTGTTTGTTAAAATGCTGGAAAAAATGTGACTATGGCAACAGAGATGTCGAGGAACTTTTCCTTTGAAGTGATGTGTGTCATTTTGAGATTCAGGAAAGGTCATGGGCAGATTATTTTTAAGTTGTATTGTATTGAGCTGACATTTGTCGTGTTTAGAAGACTTAGATGGAACGTTGTTGCTCTGCACTTTAATATCACTTGTCAATCAAAATGTGACCAGAGATGTGACATCTTTCTGATTTTATTCCAAACACACACTATTTTCTCAACATCAGAGGACAGCAAAAATGACTCACTTCCTCAGAACATGAGGATTTTTCAAGGTGTAGTAACATGGCTTCCTCTAAAGGACCATACCAGTCTATTTTTGACTTCTCACCATTAGCAGAGATCACCCCTGTTTTCCACAAATGTTGTTTAAATTTAATCCTCTGTAAACTGAAGTCAATCTCAGACTGCATTTTTAAACCCCATTCACTGCCATTCACGACTTCCTCTCTCGAATCCCAAGAAAAATTTTGCACGTCAAAAGCCAATGATTTGAAAACAACCTACAGTCCTGCTATTTCCCACCCTGCCATGAAATCGAGCAAAGACGCAGTGCCAGAGGAAACATGTACTTGACAGGAAACACATTCTGACACAACAGAAGGTAAATGGCCGCCCAGTGCCGCAGGTTTACAAAAACAACTGTAAAAGCTTTCATGTGGCAGCCGTAAAGATTGAATTACCATCAAATATTGAGAGCAGCCGAAAGGGCATTCACATAAGTGACACAGACAGATGAAGGTTCCGCCGCATGAAGAATTAAGATGAAGTGGTCCTTTCTCTGGTCTCTCTATTTAATAAAGTTATATTATTTTTGTGTCAGTGGTGGATGAGCCAATTATTTGCACATGATTAATAAATTATTTGCTCTTTTATCATAAAAGTAACCCGACAAATGAATCCTTTAGAAGGAAAAATTAACAAACGATTAAATAAAACAAATGACTTACAAATGACTTTGTTCATTCATTATACATTTTTTTCTCAATCTTAACTATACATTTACTTTGATCATCAGTCTGATTATTCATGTCAATAAATGTAAACTGCTTAGATAATTCTTCCCCCTGGCTACCGCACATCTGTGAGGAACATTTTGAAAGTTATTCACAAACATATTAAACTTTCAAGAGATGTTTTTTGTCCTGAATCATTCGAATAAAGAGATGCATGGAATGTTTGATAAATTATTTGTTAAACATAAGCATGATGCATGAATAAAGAATGATTAATGCTCAAGTTTCAATATAAATGTGATGCAAATTTTAACTGATTTCAAAGAATTTTCAAAGAAAATGCTAATGAATTTGCTATTATTGTGTGAATATTAGGAGACAGCTGCAAGAATATAAACAACCATTGAACTGTTAATCAAAAAGAGTGCTCAATGAGATGGTGTAACTAATTTTGGCTCCTTTTTGGAGAAGAAGTTTGTGTTATACTCAGGTCACATGCTTCATGTATGTCATGATTTGTTTACTGAAGCTGCGCTCAGCGTGGACGAGTTTTGTGCTGATTCACCCCTCCACCTCCAAAGCTGATCAATAACATCAAACATATTTGATAATTAGGATTTTAATCAATGGTTCAAATGGTTAGGCTACGATTTCTAAATCAAACTCTGACAATCTGAGCCTGACTTCAGTCTGTTTTCATTGCTCTCTGTAGTATTTTCTTTTATTGATGCACCGACTTTTTCCACCCGATTCAAGGTCAGCATTGTTTTGCAATATTTCAATATTTTTTTCTAATTTTTTTCTGCTCTTTTAATGAGGTTGTTTTATGCACATGTTGAAAAGTGCATAAAAACAAGTGGGTTGTGTGAAGTATTTTGCAAGTAATAGTGACTCTCAGTTTAACGTATGTACATGTAAATAGAGGAATATAGACCAGGGCTTTGCTGCAGCTAAGTTAGTACAAAGTCTTTGCACGTCTCTTTATGCATTGAAGCAAAGTCTTCTCACATTGGATTTAATGTCAGGTTGTGGCCTGCTGCGGTTTTATGATAATTATTATGGAAACATGAACAAAAGCCAGTTTACTTTCTCTTTGATGGTTTGAATTCATGTTGCAGGATGTTTTTGTAATCACATCTGTGTCAGTGTGTGTGTGTGCGCTTCATGATAATGTGCTTGTGGGTTGGCTGCGTCTCTTCAGAGAGAAGGCAATGTGCACAGTTTAAAAAGCAAAAACCTTAAATCCTTCCCTCTCTTTTTCTGAGGCCCTGGAAGATTCTGTTGCCAGGCAACATTAGGAAAGAGTTTTCAATTAATTCATTTTGACTGAGATGGACTGTACTGTCGCCGGGCTCAAGCCAGGCTGACTAACAGCACACAGGTAGTGTCGCGTGTATGAAGGTTATACAAGAAGAATGATGCTCAGCAGCTCTCCATGCAGAGATGAAACACAAACTGTGCACACACGACTGCATTTAGGCTGCTGTAAGTTTTCATTAATTGTTAATACTGCAGATGGATTTCAGTATAGTTTATGTATACCTTCATGTGGTAGATTGTTTATGTTTCAGCTAACAGCAACAGCAAAGGGATCACTCTCTCTCTCATTGCGCTTTCTCTAAAAACGACATAATTAAGGCTTTTAGACATGCCGTACATTATGATCATCATATAATGACCACAGCTAAGCTCGCTCTCTCTCACTGGCACATTTTGACCTACATGGCCGTCAGTGTTCCTCTGCAAGTCTGTGACAGTTTTGCCAGCAGCAGTATCCTCGAGGATCGCGGTCATACTAGGTCAAGTGGAGAGAGCATCAGGGTCCTCTGTCCTAATCCACTGGCTGTGGCAGTGAATTGGTGCGTGAGTGCTGATGAGCTTTTTTGTCTCTCTCATAGTCAGAGTATTTTGTGTGTTTGTTTTTTTTTAATCTCTCAAAGTGTGAGTGTGAGCTGTAAACTTCAAGTGTTCGGTGCAGCAGTGACCTCCTGTCACTTTACATGTTTCACTTTTTTTTTTTGTCTTTCCGCTTGAAGGTCTTTGCTTGACAGTTTGTGAAGATGTGCTTGTTTCGATGCTTGTTTTTTCGGTCCACATGAACCTGTTTGATTTATGATGACGGACTGCTCAAACCGTCATTGCCAAGTGATCGGTTTGGGTTCGTGTGCTTTGGCATCATTGCACAATCTGCTTTGTTTAATGTGTTAGCATTCTAGGCAAACATATGCCAACAATTCGGGTGTTTTTGCTGTGTGATGCTTTTGCTCGATGAACAATGCACATCTCGTCCTTGTTCTAACTGTAGAGATTCTAATTGCATTTGAATTAAAATATGCCTAATTTGACCATACAATTAAAGCCCAATAATAGAATCTGGTTATTTGAAATATAGCAGAAAATCTGGTATAAGGTCGTTTCTTTTCCTTACAGCTTTTTAGCCAATGAGTGAACATAGTCCCTCAGGTAAAGATGGAGATAAGAGGGCCGCAAGCTTTCAGGCAAACTCGACCTGCTTACTGATCCAAAGCAGTGTTTATTTAGAAGGAGGTTACACCTCCATTACTTTCAGGATGTCTTAAGTGGAGTAAGAAAGAACTTAAGGTCTTGAGGGTTCACTGAGGGTAAAAGAGGTAGCTGTTGACCATAGAAGGTTTCCATCTTTTGAGGCTAAACTATCCAGATTAAGGTGGCTACTGACTGAGCTGTCGTATGTGGGGAATATAGTGATCATTGTTGACTTGCTGGTGCCCTCCTGGCTTCATACTCTATGTCTGCTCAGTGTTTCGTAGGGCTTACTGACTTAAATCTAGTGGAGCTTTAAGGTTTCTTCTCGTCTGGGCATTACTGGCTCAGAACTGTAGTTCTTTAACTGCCTGTCTAGGAGTGGGAGGGCAAAGCTTAATCCGCCAAAAGAGTTCAGGGGCTGCTTTTCAGGCAGCACAAAGACTACTGTATCACACTGATTGGATGTGAAAATATTCCTACTACACATGCTGTTTTTTTATGCTGGAAATGCCAACCTTCCTCTCTGCCTGCTTCACGTGTCTCCTGTCCTGCTTGCTGTGTCTTCATCCATGAAGTTGCCGGAGTCGCTGTAAAAATCATCTCCATGCTGTAATCCCTGTTGACAAACTGGCCTCTGTCGGTCTTGTGTGCTGGTATTTGGTACCTGTCTGGAAGTGTTTCCTCAGAGGCTTAAAAGCCCAGTTCTGTCGGCCATGGTGTAAACACCAACACTCACGTGGTGCCTCTGGTTGGGCGAACTCCTTTTAGGCCCCGAGCTGCACGGCTAACTAGTTGGTGATATGTTTGTTGAGAGTGACCTTCGGCAGGTGGCCTATTCTTGCACATTTTGATTAATGGTGTCTGAATTTGAATTTTAGGTTGACTCTGCTTGTTCTGTTCCTATCTTAATGTTTCGAACTTGTGATGCTTAAAGTAAGCAATGTTACACTCATTTTTTGGGTCCATATTTTATTTTTGGTTACTACCAGAGCAGGTTTTCATACTTTGACGCTCAAAAAACTCATCTGTTTTCTCATACAGCCGACTGCAGCAGCCCTGTTTTTTCCAGGATTTTTGCCTCTGTCTGAGACGCTCTGTTTCAGCTCCTGCCCCGCCTCTAAAGGCTTACTCTGCTCTGATTGGCTCGTTCAAACACACACCTTCCAGATGAACCTATAGAGGAGCCCAGCATATTGTGACACACCATTGGTCTGAGATTTAAAAAAACTAATGAGAAGGGAGTGTCCAGAGCCATTAGAAACAGCCCACAGGGATTACTGCTACATACCCATACCTCATTATTTCATACTTCGGCATAATTTAAAACGGCAATCTGACTTTGTAACATCATTTATAGGTTGAAAGAGACAGAAAAGCAGAATATATCCTCTTGAAACGGAAACTGTCTTCCTGGATAGATGGACGCATGCTTCTTTAATAACTGCTATGTTTTCAATCTTACAGCTGTGACAAGTTCTCAGTGAACAGTTCATCGCAGACTGCCTATGATATTGCCAAGTTCTGGGGGCACATACACATCTCCAACCTGCTGGCCCGGACAGACGACAGCTCCCTTCGAATCCTGCCGGACTTTTCCCCCGACCAGCAGGAGAACTACTTCAGCAGAGAGATGCTGGACAGGCTCAGCGGGAAGAGGACAGACAAGGTCTGGTTAGAGGCCAAACAGAGGGATCCGCAGACAGTTTACCTCCTGTTCTCCAACCTCAACCCCATGGCCAGCAGATCCAAGGATGAGGACAGTGCAGAGGTACGTGGCTGAAGGCAAACGTTGCTGATACCTTGCAGTTGGAGCTGCTGAACCAACCATGTTTGGAAAACAGTCACAGTGAGTTTGTTGTAAAGTGTGACAGGAATTAGCAGCACAGAAACCACAAGCACAAAATTATTAACATTAAAGTTGACTCTCAAAGCACCTAAGGCACCAGCTGGTTGAAAGATTGAGTGGTTGAAAAAGAAATACCAAGAAGTACCAAAAGAGATTCTAACATTCACTTATAGACTTTAATTTTCTCAAGAACACACGATACACAGAGAAGGGATCATTTAAGCGATAAGTGATGAATAGCATCCAAAAACTTAACTATCAATGAGGGATTCATGTGTGATATTAACATTATAAAACCCCTTTAGTCTAACACAGAAAGAAAAGTTGCCTCAACAATAAGCTGCCATGAAAACTGCATCAAAAAAGACTTCCTTCAATTAGAAATATCACATTTAATACTTTTTATTTTAATCAGCTAGTTAATTTTAGACCTAAAGGTAAAGCTACCATTAATCCAAATGCCCGAAGAAAAGACATTATTATCACAAGGTCCTCATTTGTTTCTGCTGAAGCTTCCAGACATAATTTGTGGCCTTTATTAGTGGATGGAGGTCGATCAGTTGTTGTGTTGATAATGTAGCCGTTATCATATAAAATGAATTTTCCAGTGGGAACACCTTGTTAGAGCAGTTAAGCCCTGTTTCCACTGAGCAGTACAGTTCGGTTTGGTACAGTACACAGCTATTTGTGTTTCCTCTGTCAAAATGGCACCCAAAGGGTACCACATAACCATACTGTACCTGTTTTAGTCACCCTTTCAATGGGGTACCAAGCGGTCTCAAGAGGGTGGAGCTACATAGTGCAGTCTGTTGACTGCAAGCAGCCAAAAAAGTGGTATTGCAGAACTGTTAATATATCGCTTAATTAAGTTTATATATATTTTTAGGTGAGAATGATGCCATTTGGACTCCTAATATGTAGTCAGTTTATCTAAATAACACTTGTTTGCAAATCTGTCACCAAGTTTTCATGTGGATTCTTTGCAATAAGTTTAACCTTACTGGTGAAAAAAACAACATTTCTTTCATTGTGCAGCTCAAATGCATCTTTAAAGGTGGAATATTTTCTTGCAAGTTGTTAAATGCATTAGTTGCGCCATGAATTAATCAGTCCACCTTAAATGCTGATATGACAACTTGAAGAGGATTTAAAGGGATTTATTTGTTGCACATACAGTACATATAGTATATGTATGGTAGTGAAATGTCTGAAATTCAACCATAATTCATTTGTTTTTGCCTTTCTTGCATGATGACATACACTTTAGTATCGATTGGATCTTCACACACACATAACATGTGCATGAATTTCTACTGGTTTATGCAGTTGAAATTTCTTTTCACCTGGAGAAAAAAGTGGCAGAGCGTCGTTACAGTGCGCTCCTGCAGCACAACACATATGCATCCATCATATATCCAACCCACCAAGTAAGAGTACTGTCAGTAATGGAAATGCAGGCAGATCAAGAGGTACTGTTCCAAAGAGTACTGCACCAAACTGAACTGTACCACTCAGTGGAAATGAGGCTTTACTGTCGAATCAGGATGGTTAAAAGCAAGTGTGCAGTTTAAAAAACGGTAGATATTAAGATTATGATAAATTGATTTTAAGCTTTAAAAAACAGCCAAACATTAAAGTATTATATCATCAGCATACAGGAGTAGATTCTTGTTTGTGACTAGAAGTTGGAATTAAGGTAAACTAAAAAACACATTCCTTCGTAAGAGTTTCTGTAAGACAATGGAAGTATCAAATAGTACACTTGTAAACCTTTATTTAGATTCATTGCGTGCTTGAACAAAAGAACTTTCCTGTCGTTTCAGAGGTGCGATGCTCTAAACTTTGCAATAACATCGTCACTCTGCTGAGTTTTCAGTCAGAAACCAAAGACTGTGAAGCTATGAGGAAACTATAGCAGGAATTTACAGAGCTGTTTCCAGCCTGCAGCCAACAGCTGTCTGACATTTGTTGGTCAGTTGACTTTTACACGTCACAGATTTACGGTTTTTTAATGATTGCGATTTTAACTCAAACAGGTTGAGTCCAAGCTGTGCCGTTTCAGATACGAAACAGTCAAGGACCTTCTCGAGAAACCTGCGACTGTGCTCATCTTCCTTGGAGTGGAGAGGAGGAAAACGCCGTCCTCTTCCTCCTCCCCTCAGACCGGGGAGGGTGTTCAGGAGCTTCCCGCCTGGTTTGCCATCGGCACAGACGAAGATGCTGCAGAACTTCTTAAGCGCAGCAGAGAGAAAAACTGCTTCTTCCCAAAGTCACCCATGAGAGACCTGCTGACCTTCAGTGAGGAAGAGGCTGGTGAGGAAGATACAGTACCTTTATCTTTTCTGATCTTGACCAAAACTTCTGATTTAACGTGTCTTCCAATTTTGACAATTTAAAAAAAAAAAAATCAGCTCACTGAAAAATCTGTTTTCCTCCCCTTCACCCTCCAGGAGTTGTGGCTCAGGCTCGATCGGTGTTGGCGTGGCACAGCCGCTACAGCTTCTGTCCAACATGTGGCAGCAGCACCAAGCTGGAGGAGGGAGGACACAAGAGACGGTGCCTGAACTCCAACTGCAGCAGCCTGAGAGGGGTTCACAACACTTGCTACCCACGAGTCGGTACGAAGCTCCACTCTTAATACATATTAGAATGTTGACACTTTTAGGATGTTAGATGTCTAAAAATTTTACATTTTCACAGTTATGCTAATGGTCATATGCTTTGAATTCATATGTGGGTTTCTGTATTTAGAGGTAGAGTCAGTAGCATTTTCCTAAAAACCAAAAAATAGACTTACACAGAATTAGTCCGGCTCAATCATCACTTATTGGCTGTTACAACCCAGCTCGTAGAGGGAAAAGGGAAGCAACACACAAACAACCCGATGGAAAAAGATTGCAGTTAAAGTGTATTTATTTGGTGATAGTGGTAAATAATTAGTGTGTTGAGGCAAAAACTAACAGAAAGGGCCGTCGGGTGCCGTCAAATCAAAAAAGGAATATAACCAAAAGAGAACTCCTTAAAACGAAGTGGAGCTAACTTCCTAGCGTAATTTATTAATAGCAATAACTTAAACGTATCCAAAACCAAA
>JAQFJA010000010.1:13746539-13761074 GCA_029874485.1 Naso brachycentron | reverse complement strand
CCCCACTGTGTCTCTTAAAAATATGCTATCCTATACTATTGAAGAGTTTCTTTGCATCTGACTAAAACTCCTCATGTCTAATCATAACATATCACGTTTCCTTCACACTGTGAGCTTTATTTATACAGACTTTAGCTTTATCTCAAATGCAGCCATCCTTTTCTTGGATGCAGTTTCCTGCAAATTCAATATTTTCTTCTTCCTCTGGAGCTTGAAGCAAACTTTCCTCAACAGTGCCAGAACTTTTTTCTCAGTAATGTTTTACAAAAGAGCACATCTACAATTTCAATGAAGTCCTGCACTGAATTATTTGAAAAGGGAAATATTTCATGTTGGTTTACGTAGCTAGCTTTAGAATGAATCTCACCAGTAAAGCTTTATTGAAGACGCAAGGAGGATTTTAGGGGTTTTCTGTCAAAATATTACTATTTCACATGTATAAAAATCATTTATGGTCACTTTTATATTAGTAATATAGGATTTGATCGGTTGGATAGACCCCATTGGACTGCACAATTTTGAAAAAAAAATATTTGGTTGCGATTATTTGGCATGATATTTCAATTGCAATATAATTTTTGGTATGAGGGAGAATGATTACCTTTACATAATTATTCCCATTTTCATTGGAAATAATATTATAGTGAAACTAGACAACTTTTTTGGCTTAACTTTGTAATTCTGATGTATAACCTGATTAAACAGTGTGATAGTTGATGGAAAAATGGCACACTTCGCTGCTAAATTGGTCTCCAATAAGCCCTGTTTTTACCATGACATTTTCTTTGCCACCAGGTCGAAAAAATCAGTGACACTCATTTACTCTCTGTCCTGATTCGCCAGTGTACGCTGCGCCTCTTAACGACAGGTGAAGTCAGTACAGGCTGATTAGCTCACCATGCTCTGACTCGCCTCTGCCAACAACAGAGTGTCTGCAAGCCACACTGTCGGTCAAATCGAGCTCGAGCTGAGAAGGACCAGTTTACTCCGCTGCAACTTTCACTGTAATCGTTTCGTCTCAGTTCAAAATGGAGTGACAACAAATGAAGACAAATAAAGTGCAAGCTGGTGCGAACGGCTGCAGCAGATTTGCCTCCCAACAAGTCTACAGCTAATGTTAGCTTGCTAGCTCGTTTGCAGAAGTTATCTATTGCAACTTTGAAATATTTATGGTGTGATTTTTGCAGGGATCTGTACCGCAAAGATATTGAAAGAATATGACGTGTAGTCTAGGACAACTCTGCAGCACCTCAGTATTTGAATTAAATGATATTTTGACACACATTTCTCATTAAATATATGTTGTGCCTTCCAGCGTCACAAGAATTGCAGTAGGCCATATTGCGATTTTGATTGAATTTTTGATTAATTGTGCTCTAACCCAGGAAATGACTAAATGAGAAATATCTCAATGGCAATCGATAACCTCTGACAGGTCAGGGTGGACAAAATAATATGAACAGCCTCCAACATAATGCCGTCCAATGCATCAAACACACACAACATCACACACTATGGCTTCAAATCATCACCTTTATGACATTTCAAGAAAAATGAAGATTGTAAGCTTCACAAAGATTACATTTTGTTGATAGTGTTTCATTCATCTCCAGTAGCCTTTTGCCGTTTAAGATGAAACACCATGTGACAACACCAATAAGTGATTGTAACACCTGCACATTTACTCAATGTCATCAAAAGTTACTAATGACAAGGTTTGGATCCCTCTTGGATCTTTGTCAGGTCAGAATGTTTGAACAGTGGGTGTGGTAAATCAACAAACTCACCTTGGGCAGTTTGTCTGATTAACTGCACCTGCCATCATAGAGCTTGTCAGCCTATCGGTGGGCATGATAAATACGGGAGCAGTCTCCATTGTTCAAACATTTTAACCTGACAAAGATCCAAGTGGGATCCAAATATTGTAATTAAAAAGTTTTTATGGCACGGAGCACGTGTGCAGGTGTTACCTTCCTTTATTGATGCTGTTTTTCTGACAGCCTTTCATCTACCTGCTGTGTGCAAACATGCTGCAAATTCAAAATGTATATCATAGGTGCATAATGAATTTTACGTGTGCAACAGTATTTAAGTCACATTTTCTGCATAAGAAAATAAATCAATGTCTGTGCCTTTGGCGATGATTATATAGAAACATTTGGTGTTGGAGGCGAGACTCTTCATGCTCAACACGTTTTGTAGTCTCACGAAAGTGATGGTTTTCCGTTTTCCTCATATTTCTGTGTGAGCGTTTGTTTTTCCTTTTCTTTTTTTAAATATGAAGTAAAATATTAGCAGTGTATCACAACAGATTAGGCAGTCGTCCTGTGTGCGAACTCATAGCCACATATCGTATCTGACTGATGTGTCATGCCTTGTTGGGAAATCATTTGGCCCATGATGGAATCCTCATCCACAGCTATCATCGTCACGCATAATGACCCCTAATGAAAAATGGACCTCTATTCTTTCCATCCCTCTGCTCTGAGGCGCTACTGAGATGAATACAGCCATCGGACTTCGTGTTCGATAACCCATTTACTTTACCTCGTCTTTCACTTTGCTTTTCATACGTCATAGACCTGTAAGGGACTGTATGGTTCATATGTTCTAACAGCTATTTAAATTATGATTGTTTTTTTCCCTAAAAATCATCTTTTGCTCACAACTAAGAAGTTTCCCATGTCCTGTATGCTGTTTTTTTTTTTCCTCACTCATATGTCATACCATTAAATAGACCCTAAAGACCTGATGGATAGGTCAAATGCCCTGAGCCCTATTCATTAATATAACATATTAACAAACCTGGGCTTGCAGCCATCATCTTCTCAACCATTTGAGACCAGATTTATTGCAGTGAGACTCTGTGGCTGCTGTTTCTAATTGCTTTTTTGTCTTCAGTCCTCCTGAGGTGCAGACACTATGGGTGGACCCGCAGCTTAGTTACAAATCCTCTGTTTTACACTTTGTCTTGTCTCTGCTGCGCACACCACAAAATCAAAATGAAAATGCTGTCATAATTTTACATTTATCTATTTTATTTAAACTAACAATATGTAACATTTCCAGATCAAAATACGTAAAAATAACTGAAT
Source organism: Naso brachycentron (assembly GCA_029874485.1). Lineage (NCBI taxonomy): Eukaryota > Metazoa > Chordata > Actinopteri > Acanthuriformes > Acanthuridae > Naso > Naso brachycentron. Next base: position 13,757,979 of record JAQFJA010000010.1, on the reverse strand, counting down.
CTTATATTTTGTTTAAATGAGAGAAAAATTAAAGTTTTTTTCAAGGTAACGCTGCGTTTTATTTTGTCTTCTGTTGCTAACTTCCAGAGTGACACCAGTCAGAGAGTGTGGAAGTAAGTCAGCAACCATGACCAAAGATAACATGAATAAAACTTTAATAAACCTCATCTGAGAGATTTTCTGCCTGAGTCAGTCAAATATATTTTACTCTTAAAGATGGCTGTTTGAGATAAATAACTCCAATTATCTTTCTTCAGGACATCTTCAAACTCATCTTTTGTTTTCGTTTTGAAAGATCTCTCGCGGCAGATACTATATATTGTTCACTGAAATGACAAAAAACATTTCAAAAGTTTTTTTTTCTTGAAAAAAACTAACAAAATAATAAAATTTAGATCCTCTAACACAGTGAGCCTGTTGTCTGTCAGCCAAGATATAGTTTTCTGTAGTTTTCTTATTTTGCCATCAATCATTCTTGGGAAGTTTCTGTTCTTATTCTGTCTAGAAGTTATTTTCATCGATCTTATTTTTTAAAAAGTAACACACACACACACACACACACACACACACACACACACACATACATGCACACACATACATGCACACACATATCAGCAAAATGATTCATTTACTTTCAATCACCTTGTTTTAATTAAGAAGGAAAACGAGGTCTGCGAGAAAAGAGCTAATCTTTATTAATTGGGCTTTCTGCACCGCTGCTTTGCTGAGGGGTTTGTTATAAAACATTCTCTCAAGTCACATGATGGTTCATTTATCATCAGCTGGAAACCTTCCCTTAAGCACGCAGACGCACGCATGCACACACACACACGTAAGGGACTGGAATGCTGAAGCTGGGATACATTTTCCCATCTCTCTCTCTATCACCTTGTCTTTTGTTGTCTCTTGAGATTTGATTACATGTCTGCTGCAATTCATTCGTTCTCAGTTATATTAAAAAAAAAATCTTAAACAGATCTGCAGAATGTTCAGTTCAGCAGCCATTTCTCAGCTATCCACCCACTTTGGCAGCTTAGCCTTATACCTGTGGGTGTCATTGTGGTCTGAGATCAGTCGTTGATCATGGGGTGATGTGGCTGGCTGGAATTGCTTTTAGTCAATATCTGCCGTCAGAGATCCTCATAGCCGCTCTCTAGCCAGACCCTGACTCCTCTATATTATTATCCTTATATCTGTAATTAAAGGCAGTCGAGGAATGAAAGGAAGCAGTCACATATCCACAGGTTTGTAAGGGGTTTCAGTTGTATTTGTATGTCGGCGTAAGGGAGACAGGGGAAGAAATTGTGAGATTATAAATACAAATATTGTTGTATATAAACCACTGTGTTTTTAATTAGCCATAACAATAAACAACTTTATTTGACTGTCTGTCGGTGTGAAAATGCTCGCCAGGGTTTCAGCACAAGTACCCAATCGTCAAAGAAAAACCTGCCACACATTTATGCTTCATATCACTACTCACAGTTGCGTGCTCAAATTGCCAGTAGCCATGTGTCAAAAAATTTGCATACATACATAATCCACTTATGCTGCTGTGCTCAGTGGGCACGTGGTCCTCCATACTAATTACATGGACTCTGGTTCACCGTGATGGCATATCAGTGCACCTGACTGGGAATTAAGTGGCGTCTCCTGTGGGCATGTCGATGCCCTTTGAGCCACCAAATCTCTCCCACGACCGCCTCCGCCGCTGCAAACTCGGGTCACAGGTTAGCTGGGTCTTATTAAAGCACTGCCAAAGGCAATAACAGGAGTCATATTGCCTGATAGTTCTCTCTTTGGTGAAGCCTGCGTTTCCATGATAACAGCTTAAGACTACAAAGCAGCAGCTTGGTTTCTTAGGTTACTCAGTTTGTGGGAATTGTTGGATTTTTGGCATTTTTCTGTTTTGCTGTTTTGACTTCTGCTGTGAACACAGTGCGACACAAAGATGCTCATGCAAACACATAATGTTTGAAGACTGTGTGACCCATTTAAAGGCATTTAATTTATTACCTATTACAAAAAGCAGGTTCTCTCTGTGTTTGCCTAAATGTTTTCAGCTCATTAGCCAGCCATGCGAGATTTTAAATCTCAGCACAATAAATACAATTAATTTTAACTGCTGGTTTGTACCACACGAGATTTAATTAGCAATGTCTTTGTTGTAGTGGGTTTCTGCATTTGCACAAACTTCATCTCTTTTATGTGCATGCTGTTTTGCTCCTTGTGCTTTCAGCGATTAAAAGGTACTGCCAGTTTATAATCAAGTTGTGAAGGGATAGCACAAGATGCCAAACTCTTTCTGTTCCGTGCAGAGTCAATAGGAACAGACAAAGATATGTATCACTGTTCTGCAGATTTTCATGGCTGCGAGGCCTCTTTCAGTTCTGTTCTGGAGCTGAGAATGCAGCGTTGTCCAAGCTGCATGAGTAGGAGTGGATTCAAAAACAAGTCTGCACTTCACCAGCCTGCGAGTTTCATTGAGGGTAATCACTGCTGTCTGATTAGAGATCTGTCCATCATCACCAGTGGTTCTTATTGGAGTTAGCTCCAACTGCAACTGAAAGTAGTAGTTTGATTGATGGCATTACTTTTATTGCTCCTGGGGGAACGCTAAAATAGACAACTGACCTGTTGCCTTCCCTGACAGATTCTGCCTGATGATTGGCAGGTGTCCACGGCTCATATGCTTAGACATGTGATCCTTGCATTAACCCCGAGCTGCCATCCTGCCCCTCCCCACAGGTTTGGAGATGTTTAAGTTGATATTGAGCTGCCAGCGGAGTGGCAGCTGGGCCTGACGTGCTCGCTTCACCTCTGGTCTCTGGAGGTTGTAGCCCGGCCAGAAGCTTGTAATTAAAAGCGCATAAAGACAGATCAAGCTCTTTCCTTCTCTCTTCATCGAAGATGCCAGAAGAGTGAAAAAGAATCCACTAGACAACCCAGACCACCAACCTCCAGGGAGAGCTCCTCCTGCGAAAATAAGTCGTTCAGTTTTGGCCCTTAATTGCATCCCTGGACAATAAACAATGTTGATTTAGTGTTGATTTTAGTCAAGTTCAACACAGAACAGCTCATCACAATAATTGCCCTTGAAGTTTTCTCCTGCTCCTACTACTTATTTTTTTCATCTGTAATCTGAGTATTTGTTTTCAGGGTAAAATTTTCCCATCATGAGAAACTTGTGTAACCCTGGAATGTTGAAATACTACCTGTTATCCTTGATGAAGCAGAAGATGATATCTAGAAGTCACAGGAAACAGCTCACTCTCCAACTGTTTCCTCTATGCATCGAATAAACTTGGTTATGACATCAAATTTGATGTATGCAGATAATGTGAAGATAAAACCTACTGAATTGCAGGCTACGAAGCAAACAAATAAAACATCTATAACATGGGCAACATCAACATGCATCATGTATGCCGCTATATTGGTAGAGAAAGCAAAGCGAAATTAGAACCAAGCCTTTGCAATTGTAGCATTTATGTGTGTGAAATAAACTCTGAGTACGTTGTCAAAGCAATGTAAAATTGGTTGGTTCGTAGACGTGGGTTGTAATTACTGTGAGATAGTTATCCTACATTTGTGTCACTGTCAGAATGCTTTCCAAGGCCGTCTTTTGTCATAAGAACAGGACACCGGCCGTCTGTGAACCTTTCTCACTGTGCGATGAACGACCAACCGCTTGGAGTCGTGACCAAAGTTATCACCTTGTTAAGTCATCTTTTATCTGGGGCAGCCCAAAATCTGTGTATAGCAGGCCTTAGTCTTGGCTGTCACTAAAGAACCATCCCCATTTAACCTTAAACCTGTAAATAGAAAAAGCGGCAATAGAAAATTATTTGAGGATATTGATAAGACAAAACCGATAATATATTTCACTTTGTTAGGGTCCAGTGTGCAGCGAAGATGTTGCAGATTGCACCCAACTGAATATCCCTCAGCTCATCCTCCCCTTCCAAGCGTGTAGGAAAACCTTTGGTTTCTGCAAACCTTCCAAAAAACACAAAGTTTACCTTCTTTAAAGCCAGTGTTTGGTTTGTCCATTCTGTGCTACTGTACAAAACATTGCAGACTTAATGGAAGAGGACCCACTCCCTCTGTAGATATAAAAGGCTCATTCTAGGGTAATAAAAAGACAACAAGTCTTATCGGGTGATTACAGACTAATGAAAACACAAATCATATTCCCCTTCTGCCATATTCTACAAATAGATCCCCCTTAATCCCTCACACCGGACCTTTAAAAGTTTATTTGATGCTGGTTACAGTTTTATACACATTCATTTTAAAATCGTAAATTTTAATTTAACAGTACTTGGCAATATGAAAAACGCAATAAATCTTCGCAAGAATGGTGGTCAGAAATAGCCGACATGCTTTACCATATCTGCCACAGGAACACATTCAATTCAAAGCATGAACCATGATTTGTGTTTTCTGTATCCACCAATGCTGTGTTGCTGGGAGAAGAGTCTACATATCTATCAGAGGCTGACAGATAGCCACCCGCGAAAGCCTCGACCTAGAAAGGCAGCATCCATGACCTTCATGGTGCCTCTGCATCTAGGTGGACAGAAGCCATTCTCTGCTTCAAAGCATTTCAAAATTGAGGTCTTGAAAGGTGCAACCTAGACGTCTGAAGCCAAAGAGACCCTAAATTTTCACCCAGCAAAAATCCCCCTCTGTTAATACCCAAGTCTTCCCTTTCAGAGAGAAGCAGAAACTCAGAGCGTGTGCTATTCACACAGAGAGAGCTGGGCTGACAGCAGAGCTGCTTTTGTCTGTCTGGCTGTGTTGATCTCCTCTCACCTTCCAGCTGTGTCCACTGGAGCTTTTCTTCCCTCAACCTGCCGCAGTCGCACGCTTTCAATCAGCACAGTCAAAGCGGCCTATACATATTTAGCAAATCCAATGCTAATGTGCACTCTCCTTGCCGCATATTCATTTTTACCAGCACTGGTCTGGCTGCCTATTTCAGATTTTATAAAGGGGGGGTTATTGATGTGGCGGCAGTCCTCTGGCTCCAGGGTGATACTGCTTCACTCAGTGGGAAAAGCAATGGGTCTGTTGCTTGTAATGGGCTTTGACTGCTTCTTTATGCCACTACAGAGCGATGATACAGTACGAACCCTTATGTAATATCAACACACATGATTTAAACACTTACAGTAAGTTGTTGTACTGAACTGAAAACCCATCACAGGCATAAAAACTGCATTTTAGGACTGAAATAATTAGTCATATGACGACTAAATGATTAGACTACTGTTTTAATACTTGATTTAATAATTTAATTCATTAGTTGAGACAAATACCTTTTTTTGGCTCAAGATTCTCAAATGTGATATTTTGCAGCTTTTCTACGTTTCCTTTTGAATAACTGAATATTTTTGGCCTTTAGATTGTCAGTGGGATTAAAAAAAAAGGTGATTTAAAGGAAGAACTCCTTAGTTCTCAGAAAAGCTGATGGGTATTTTCCACTATTTTCTGACATTTTATATCAGCCCAGTCTCATACAAGCTAAACCACTGGTACCAAACAAAGAGACCCCAAAAAAGGGCCTGCAAGATGATCAATATATCCAATTAGGGACAGTTTAGCTCAAAACAAAACATTTCTTCTACGTGGTTACATTTACGTATATGTACTTTCCTCTAGTCTTTCCTCTTTTTTGTGTGAATTATTGAGATATTTTATGAGTTTTGTCTGCGACTAGACATTATTTTGTTTGAGGGATCACAAATACAAGGGTAGGGGACCACTGCATTAAATTATTGTCTATTATAATGTATTTGCTAAAATTTGTGTTATGGTATACAATGCCAATTTCACAAATAGTCATCACTCATTAACGTGCAGAAGCTACAGTGAGTATTCTCCAGGAAAGGCATGTGGTTTAGATGATTGTCCTGCAAACAAACAGTCCTGTTTGCTTCCATACAGCCAGCGAGACACTTGTGTCAGGTTGCCACCCTTTGCCTCTCTCTGCACCCGCTGGTCGCACTCCACGGCCCCGGGGCAGCAGAGTGGAAACACAGCAATCCTGGCACTGCCAGTACACTCTGAGTCCACCCACCGTAGAGAGCACCCGTCTCCTTGTTCCATCTGTCACTCTGCTCCCATAATCCCCTGCTCCTGCAACAGATCTAATGACATGCCTTTGCCAAGAACAATCGTGAGAGCAAAGCTGTGTGAGTTTTAATCCCATGTACGAGAGCTGGGAATAAGAATCTAACAGGTTTGCGCTCTGAGCAAATGTTAAAGGGTCGTGCCATGTTTTTTAAACTTGTGCTAATCTTCAGGGTTTACCTTTTTATTTTCATTATTCCCGGTTAGTCTGCAGACATTCTAACTAATCCGAGGCATTAGAGTTGATTTTCTTGCAGACGTTCTATAGTAATAGTTTTGTGTTTCTATGTGATTGTATTGTGAATCATTGCTGTGAAGGCCACATATCAGCTGCATCAACAAGCATGAACTTAGAGTATAAACAAATACTTTAAATTTACTTGTTTGTCAAGCAGCTGAATATTCATCATAGATTCTCATGCCAACACAAGTACAAGCTCTAATGTATCATATCACAGTCTGCACACATTTAACCCCCATTGCTCCTGTCAGTCAAACCACTTTTATATGAGTGTTTACAAAAGATGAGCGACAATAGAGCATCTCTGAATCATTAAGATGACGACCGCAGACAGGTAAATCACGGGAAATGTCAACAAACTGGACTCTGATTGGACTGGGAGCGTAATGAAGGCTCTACGCTGGCATGCACCTCTTCCTCTGACATTCCAACATGCATTTTTGGCATGCTTTCCGATGCTGCCTCTCCAAAAGGAGACTGTTTGATATGCGTCCCCTCTCCTCCACGGCTTGCCGTGTTTGTTCTCCAGCCCTGCCACATGTCATAACGCGCTGAGGCAAATCACTTCCAGCCAAGAGCCGAGATGGTGATTGTATCAAACTGACCCCTAACAAGCTGTCAGCTCACATTTGATAAAGCATGCATCAGCAGCTGCTGGCTCGGCATCTATTTGGACAGAGAGGACAGCTCCTATTCAAGCAAGTGTTATTCCCTGAGTTCTCCATGGCTTTGTCTCTCTCTGTTTTGCTGGACAGTTTTACTTGTCACATCCTTAATGATAATGATACCCAGTGTTGCAATTTGATGCAGACAGTTGGCTCCAGTTGCTCTTCAGTGCTGCACAGTTAAAAAGAGACTGCATGAAATGTCTGATTGCACAGATAATGATAAGATGGATGAGTAGTACCTCAGTTTTTCCCATTATGTCAGCTCCAGTAGTGCTGCGAAATCTTCAGTTCCTCCGTTGACACATAGAGGGAGCTCATGCGCACTGGGAAAGCCAACCGTGGAATTGCTGAATGAGTGAGAGAGAGAGAGGGAGGGAGAAAGAGAGCGAGAGAGAGGTGCGGTGGACGAAATCACATAGTAGGGGAATAATAATGTGACACAAACCCAGCAGCCTGGATATTCATTTGAACTGTGCGGCAGGTTGAACACGCGTTTTCATTTCGGACCAACTTTGGCCAAGTAGGTGGGAACCGGGTGACCCACCGCGTGCCCCCGAGGCGGCGTGACAAGTTGGGAGAGAGAGGGGAAAGAAAGGAGAGTCGCATCACTATTTTTAAATGGTCACAGTGAGATTTTGGGGGGCGTGGACGGCAGCGGAGCGGCAGTGAGCATGTTGGCTCTTGGCTGCAGTTCCAGTGTGGTGATGTGCCGGCTGGAAGAACAGGACTACGCGTAGACGGAGCAGTGCGTTTGCCGTCAGTCGTCGGCGGCGGACTTTCTGTCATTTTGAAAGCCCGTTTGGCATTATTGAGATATTTTATTTCCGCAACGCGCTGCGTTTGGCCGTACAAAGGACTTTAAAGAACGAGGTTAAGCCGTGAAAACGTCTTCTTTTCTGGAATACGCAGCCTTTGCCGTGCGTAACGGACGAAATCTGACCGATCAGCTATTTGAATGACAACAGTTTGAAGCAACTGCTTTTTTTATCTGTGTAAGTAAGCCTAATTATCGGAATTGTAAGTGGCTGTGGGCGAGAAATTGTGTTGAAATGACTTTTGGGATTTGAAAGCTGTGTCAAGTGAAACCAAGTGATCCTCATTTGTAAATATTGACAGGTGTTACAGTCACATCGACTGTGTCTGGCTGAGCCTTTCATTCACTCGCGATTCTGTTATGTCTTAATACTGCGGACTCATACGGTCGGGGATGGTAACCAAACCTTTGGTATGGATAACCCAAGATTTGTTTAATCCAGATATCTCTACTTTTCTCATACCAAGTGAAGGCACAGTTTGTTATTAACAACATTATAATGCGTCTGAAACGCCGAATGAGAAAGTAACCATCACTTGAGTGTCTTCTTGTAGTTGGAGCCGATCTGGCAGCAGCCAAAATGACCAGCAACGGACCTGTCATCGTCTACGAGTGGCTCAAGACCCTCCAGCTAGCCCAGTATGTCGAGGCTTTTGTGGATAATGGATATGACGACCTGGAGGTTTGCAAACAAATAGGAGACCCCGATCTGGATGCCATCGGCGTCTACATCCCTCACCACCGGCAGAGGATTCACGACGCGGTGAGGAGGCTGAAAGAGGAAGCCCAGGAGACGGCCAGTGGACTCTACTTCACGCTGGAGCCGATGCCACCCGCAGCCGATATTTATACCAGTCACATGGTGGACCAGTACGAGTCCAAACTGCGAGGATCCAAGTCCTGGACCGAGCCGAACAGCGACCGGGTCGGGCGCAACGGTGGGTACATGGGCGCGCAGAGGAACCTGACGCTGGGCAACAGGAGGGAGCTGGTGATTTACCCCAAACTGAAGCTGAAGATCATGATCCGGGATAAGCTCATCAGAGATGGTATCAACCTCGCCAAGCCGCCCTACTCTAATAAGGTAAGAGGGATCCGGATACACGCTGGTCACGATAGTCTCATGGCACAAAAGGAACCATCACCTGGCTGACGTCTTACATGACAATCACTCTGCATCATATTTACTGCTCATAAACTGCTGAATTATCTCACTGAAGGAGCAACTTAATCTAATTTTTACTTCAAAAATATGCACACAGCCACTCTGAATGTTTTTCTTCCCCCAAACAGTATGCCAGTAAATGTCACCTGGTTTGAGAAGTCTTTAAATGGGTTTGGTTTAAAACAATAGTTGGGCAAATTTTTAAAGTAAATTTTTAGTTTTTAGAGTAAATAAAGGTTGATGTCTGTTTGCAAAGGTGGTTGTTTTTGTAATGTGTCTGAAGTGTTTCAGTGTCACAAAAGGGTCTGTCACCTGCTCTGCATCATTTGGTTGGAAGAACACTGTCAGACAGAGCGCCTCTTGGGTAAAGGACACATTTCACACATCAGTTTGAGATCAAAATAAGCTGAGAAACTGAGCTGTAGGTGAATGCCAGTGTGATGCACTACCACTCTTTGCACAAGTCTGAGTGGTTGCTGTCGACGTGACTGATGCGAATGAAGTCGCAGCAGATCAATAAGCAGCGAGAGCGAGAGAGAGATCCTGAGGAGCTTTCGCCCCGTCTGTCACTTCCTGCCGGGGGGAAAAAAGATTTACACTTTGATTATTAATCTACTCTGACCTCACCTGTCCAGCCACTCGCCTCAGCATTCAGTGTGGGTGGATCGAGCAGGCCCAGGAGCATGTAAGCCGGGGTTCTTAGCTGTGATGAATGGCCAATGGGCTGTCGATGGCAGGGGCGGTAAATGAAGAGCACCCAGCAGGGCAGGCTGTTGCAGGCCTGTGACGAGCCAGACTGAGAGGGCTTCGTGTTTTCACACGAGTAATCGTGACCTTTTGTCACAAGTGTCTGAATCATATGCTTGACCAGCTGAGAGGGATCTGCTGAATGGCTGCGTATAGGGAGGCTTTTGACTCGTGTGCCTGCAGGCAGAGGTCACCTCAGGTTTTTTGACGGGGAAATGACGCAAGACGCAGTTTTTTACCAATGGAATATTAAACCTGTCACTTTGCTTTTTATTGTGATTATAATAGCCTGGATTAAAAGCAGGGTTGTGGTCAGCAGAACAGACCAAATCAGTCATCATCTTTAGCCTCATGTGGTTTGGAAGTTTGTCTTTAATACTTGGATTTTTATCATCCCAATTATGCAACATTATTTCTGACATTATTTTCTTGGGAAATATTGACTTAGAAATCAAGGTACTTTTTTGTGGTTCCCAGGGCCTTTTCGCATTTAATTCAACCGAGCTCTTCTCAGTGCTTGACTGAGCCTGAAGATTCAAGGTGGAAAAAATTGTCCTTAATAACTGAGTTAAATGCATTTTCCCCACCTGTGGAGTTTGAGGTGCTGATAAAACTAATAGACCTCGATGTTTCCTAGATTCTGGTTACGGCTGTGTGTCAGTTGGGTTATCTGTGTGTTTGCATATTCATATAACAGCTTTTCAGTCTCACCTGGCTTTCCAACTGAAACAGAGCCTTTTGTTCATGTTCATTCATGACTTCATCTGCCATTCTAAATCTTTACTCGTTTATTTTGCAATGTTAACCTCATCCTTGCTCGCTTCCGAATAAGCTTTTCAAACTGACGCCAGCTTTAATTCCAATTTTTGTATGTTTGTAAGCTCTGTTTGTCTTTCTGTATATCTCTGCCTCTTTGGGTAAGTCCCAGAAGATTTAGGATTTGTGAGGGATTATCTGTCAAACCAGGGCTGAAACAAAGTGTTGGTTCCAGAGGGTTAAACTATCTCTTTCTCTGAAGGCTGTATTTATTTAGAGCCAAAGCTTTGGCATTGAGGCCTTGGACGGGAATGAGCAGGTCAAGGTCTTTCTCTCTGGCTTGCTTTCTTTCTCTCTTTGTGTGTGTGTGTAACCCTGTAGTTTGGAATTGGCTCCAGCTCAGTGCTTTTCTCCCCAGGAGGAGAGAGAGTGTAGAGATGGAGCTGTGACCAGCTGATGGAGGTTTGACTAACCGGGCCGTGATTGGTCCGTGGATATCTCCCCTTTCTCAGCCTTTGAGACGAGATGTCACCCCCAGTGGGGACTGAGACCAGAGAGGCAGACTAAGGGCAATTACAGGACACACAGTGTCAGTCTCAAGGGACAGTCACTGTATAGTATAACCAAGATCTCCATCCACATTTAAACCATCCTCTGTGCTCTCAGTACGCAGGGGTTTTCATAGACTGTGGTCCGGAAGCCACCAGTTTATCTTTCTGGCCTTTGCTTTGTCTCCATTGTTTGTCATAATGCTAAAACACAGTCAATATAAACAAGTCATCCCTAGCTTATGCTCGATTATTATCAAGCAATTCAATGAAAGGACTCTGCTGTGTGCAGTAAGTGCCCATGATCCTTATCGAGGCCGCAGAGACCCCTTGTCTGAGAGAGAGTATTATTTCTTATGATGT
>JAQFJA010000010.1:13704874-13719067 GCA_029874485.1 Naso brachycentron | reverse complement strand
AGTTGGAGTATTTCCTCCACTACAGTATCCAAAGCATTATCAATGCTCCAGCACATATTGTTGGCATCCTGGCAGCCGATAGCATATCTTAAAAAAGGGTTATCCGTCCCTTATGGGCACGTTCTTTAATCCCACAGACGTCCTCCGCAGAAATCCTCCGCATGATTGGCTGAGTGGGCAGTTGGCATCCTTTCCTTGCATTCCCTTCAGTGATACTTTGTTCCCTTCGGTTGTGTTCGAGGTGATGTAGAGTTCATTTCAGGATTAAGGCTCAGCTGCAGGGCCTGTGACAGAGCCCGGGTGTTAACAAAGAGAATTATGAATCTTTTGAAACCCTGACAGGAGAGCGACTGGTGAGGAAACACACTCTCTCCTGCAGAAGTGAAGCTGCTGTTGTATGTCTGTTGATTTTGTTGTGTGTGAGTGTGTTGTGAACGTATTTGTGTTCCTGCGTGGGTGTGAATTCTGACATATGCCTGCAGGTTTGCACCACACAGAACAACAAATGAAAGCTTTTCACAGTGACACCTGATACATGACACATCCAACTGTGAATTCAGCATCAGCAGCACATTCAGCTTCAGCAGGCAGCTTCTTTTTTGTCTGACCTTTGTCAACTCAGTGTGATCAATACAAGTTGACAGACACGGTCCAAGTCATGTTGTCACATCATCCTTTGGAGTTTTTAACAGGATCAGTCTCAGTCGGCTGGCACGCGCTTCAGCAAATGTATCCTGTTCTATCATCCAGCATTCGTCAAATGTAGCCAAAGCCAAGATCTCCGTTATAAGTGGAGATCAGAAGTGCTGCATGCTGTCCATGCCCTCTTGCTGCATGTGAGCAAAAAAAGGTGGGCAGCACCTGTCGATAGCCAAACACTCTTCAACCCCATTACTCATTTTCCAGTCACTGTTATTGCTGAAATATTTGCAGCTTTATAGAAACCTTTAAACCTGAAATATCCAGTTCTAAAACATTTGCAAAAGCTGCTATTGCAGAAGAACATGTACAAATGTTGGTAAAATTGGACAGCGCGTACTTTAGTGGATCTCAGACTGCATTCTAAAACCCATTTGCTGCCACTCAAGTTGAAATGGTATAGAAATACTATAGGACATGGGAAAGTTGCTAGGTATAGGTAATTCACCTTTCTAAAGAGAACTTCTGCGTTCATTTGGTCAAATCACTGAGTGAGTGAGAGAAAGAGGGAGGAGCTAGGAGCTGTTGAGATGAAAGCTGTTACGCCTGATGAAATAGTTCCTTACAAGTGCTGGCTTCCTAGCTCAAATATTAGCTTGAAGAAGGTTTTTCTGTGATGTTTACTGAATATGGACAAAATGTAAACAAACACAGTATTTCATAGATAAAGCAATTTTGGAAAAGTGTGTGGGGTTTATGTATCCGACGTGGCTGATGTTGACAAAGGACAATGACATGTAGTAACACTGGTGTGGTCATTCTAAAGCTTCTGCAGACATTTTAGATTATAGGTTCATTTACTAAGTGATGACATGTTATGTTATAATTATGATGCATGGCCTCTTAGATTGAAAGCACTAATAGTTTTACGCGACTGTATGCATGTGTGTCCTATTGTCACTCTGTCCCTGATGAGGGGCCCATGATGCTCTCTGACCTTCCCTGCTGACCTTGTGCTGTCTGGTCACCACCTGGCTCTGGGGGAAATGTAGCGTGAAAGAGAGGACACACACACAGGCTGCCTCATAACATACCTGACCAAGATTAATGGCTCCTCAGATATTCATCATTATTCTCCCTAACAGCAGTCAGATATGGCCCCAGGCCAGGGCTCTGCCACGAAAAGCCGCCGAGGTAAAATATGTGATGTACATGGCTTAGCAGCAACCTGGCAAGGGTCCCGTGATACTTTCAAGCTTGTTCTGCCTTTGTCATATGGCTCACAGTGCAGCATTACAATTTAAATGGATATTCATCAGGAAAGTTTTCTAAAAGGTGTTATGGCTGCACATGTTAACAACTGACCTCCCCCAACCAAGTTCATGTCTTTACATGCTGCATCGCTTCTGCGAAACAGTCAAGTGGCCTCTGTGTTTGCTATCAGCGGGTCCTTCGAGGAAGCGAAGGGCCCTCAACCTCTTGTAATCTGTTGTAATAGTCTGGTGATGAGGGTCAGTGAAACTCACATAAAGGGCTTCTGCAGAGGGAGGTGGTGCTGTTTGGATTGGGCGGGGGGTATTGTTGCAGTCGGGTATATAGAGGAGTAATCATATGGGGGGAGGAAGATGAAGGCGGGGTGTATGTGTCTGCTGCCTCTCCTCAGAGGAACATCTGCCTCGTAGGCTGCAACAGATGCAGAGACACAGACGGAAAGATGGAGGGCGATTGCGGTGCTGGTGGAGGGAGCTGATGTGTCCTGCCAGGTTGTTGTGGGAATATTTGCCACAAGTCAGCAAACCAAACCACTGTGGAATTTAAATATGAGTTAACTTCTTTGCTCTTTTGCTGATTTCTCTACTTTGTCACCAAACAGGCCAGAAAAACACAAATCTAATTCAAATTGTACCCATAATGTATATGCAGTTCCAAAGCGGGAGCTGAGATGCATAATGTGCTGAATCAGTTCATGAAAATAAACAGTCACACCCTAACAATCAGAGCAGTTATAAAAGGGCTAAACACAGAGCAGGTAAGAATGCAGAAAATCACACCTAGTAATTAGAGAGTGCCGGCTTTGCACTTCTGGCACTTTTCATGCATCGTCAACCAGATTTCTGTAAATTGTCCATAATTGCCCGAGAATTGTTATTTGTCAAGAGGGCATGCTGTTACATACGGAACATTTGAATAGAATTCCAATTATTTGATGCCATGTTACCTCAAATCGGCTCTGGAATGGCTCCACACACCATCTGCTGTTCGGCCTTGCATCATTCACACCCTACAGCTCTAATATTTATACTTGCGATACTCACGGACGCTCATTCGTCCAATTGCCGTCTGTCTTTGCAGTAGCACACCTCGGCCGATAGCCTGCTATTAAATCTCAATGAACCAATTTTCCTCTTCCTATGAGATTCGCCCAATTATTGTTCTGTGTATTGGTTTACCGCTGGACAGCTGCTACGGCTGCTGCTGGGAAATAGATTGCGGTTTGGAAGCAATTGGCTTCAGCTCCAGCTAGGTTTGTTTTAATCACACTAGTCTGATTAAAGAACCGTTAACAAATGAATGCAGATAATGCAGAGTCGGCTGTTTACATTAAAGAAAAATGGCAGAAATTTGCTACACCAACGTGGGCTTCTTTTTCAATGTGAAGACACCCTATTGCATCATTTCTCCGCTGGATCCGTCTCTCCTCTCTTTCCCTGTAATCCCGTATTGTCTGTAGTTTGGGGACATGCTGGATCTCTGGAGGAGGGCTCACAAGTTCAAACAGAAAGGATTAGACTTTGGTGTCAGAGGTTCCTCAGATGTGCCGCCTGCTGTAAAAGAGTCTCAGGAAGTTTCAGCAGCTCCCCAAAGACTTTACTATAAATACACACAGCACAGGTATCTGAGGCACACACAACTCTGACAGAGATCCAGGTGCAGCACAGATACTGCAACATTTTTACAGCACTGTGTTGCAAATGTACGGCATGATTATTGTCTCTTCTCCGTCTGTTACTGCTCTGTGTATGGCCAAAAGAGCAGATTTCAATGGCCCTGAGCTCAAATAATGTCTAAAACATTTTGAACAGATGAGTCAGCAGCTGTGATAGAGCCTAGACAGAGAGGGATTCATCCCAAGATTTATGACAGTGAAACAATCCTAAAAAACTCAGTGTACGACTTTGCTTTTTCCTCAACACTGTTTTATCATTACTCCCGTCTGTTTCACACAGAGGTGTCGAAAAGGAGCTGGGGTCTTATCTGTTACTAAAGTCTGGCGTGGACAGTGATCTGCCAGCAGACCACCAGGCCTATAGCAGCGCTTATCAGCCTGCACCGGTGGCACCGCGCCGGACTCTTTATCTCTTATCTGTAATGCAGGATGTAGAGCAACAGACACCAGCCCAACAGTAAGCAGGATATCAGCAGCACTGCTTGCTAGCTCACTCGCTGTGGAAAGCGTATCAGATTATTAACTGAGTTACACGTGATGTATGTACGTTGGTGTCTGTGTGTGTTTTGTTTGTTGGGAAGAAAAAAATAGTTCACTGTGTAAACTGAGGCGTGCATGAAAGATGATTCCAGTTTTTTTTTTAATCAAGGACGTGCAGCTGGCACTTTTTGGCATCGTGTCAGTGATGATTATCAATTATGAGGTATTCATATTACAGTGTTCATCTTACAACAAGCTTGCAATAAAAAGCAGTCAATATGTCAACAGTAGGAACAACACCCTTTAACAACAGAAGCAGGACCTGTTTGACACATTCTCAGGAAAAGTGTTATAACATTGTGAGCTTTAAGAGGAAGTGTTTACGGCAGGTCGGGTGCATGGGATTGCACAGGTGTTCAGGTGTCTTATTTGTGCAGGAGCACAAATGTTGAAATAGAGAGAGACAGAAAGAGAGGGACTCAGCTTGGCCAATGACGTACCCAAATTTTACTCAAATGATCAAAACACACATGCAAATGCTATAAAGGCTTTTTTTTTTTTTAATACAGTGAGGAAGATGGCACAAAAACAGCCGTTACACTCTAATTCCAGTTTTTCTTTTATAGCCTCACTTGTTGCACATGATGGAGAGCTGAAAGTGGTATAAACAATAGGCGAGTGGAATAAAGAAAAGTGAGGAAAAGGAATACTTACAATTTTTTACAACCATAATAAAAGAAGTGAAATGTTGGATAGAATAAGATGGGGAGAAACCTGGAATTAGGGCCTTGAGTAGAATCTTTGTTATACTGACAAGTGTTTTCATTATTTTGTCCACCCAAGTGATATGAGTGAGGGTGGGAAAAACAACAGAAACTCCTCTGTATAATGAAATATAGTCCAACAGCACAAACTGCAGCCCATAAAACGGTCATAAAGTGGAATCAACACACCTCTAAGTTTAACATTATAACCTTCATGAACACTGGATTTATTGCAGGACTGTTGTACTGGACTGCATTAGTTTCAGCTAAGTGTACCTAATAAACTGGCAACTGAGTGTACATACTGCTTTTAAATCATAAATGAGGGTTGTGGGGGTTAAAGTAAAGCATTCCCACATTAATTCCTTCTCCATTTTTATCGTGCTCCCACCCACTGCAGCTTTTTTATCGAGTGTCTCTGTCAATCCCCCCCGTGGGCTTTTGCAAACGCTGACCGCCAAATGTGTTTGTTATGACAAGCATGATTAACACGTGTCAGTGAGTGAAGGCCATGCCAAGGATTTCAACTAATTCAGGAGAAAGCGCAGATGCCAAGCAGGGGGATGAAAGACGCCCTTACGCGTGTCTCGCTAAGCGAGTTCGAACACACTCTTGGCTTCTCTTGCCTTTGGCATGTAGGAACTCGTGCCATATTGTCATTGTGACATTTTTCTCACGAAGAGCAAAGTGATCATGTGTCTCTAAGGAATGAAAACAACAAAAGGTGCTGATACTTGGTCTGTGCGATAGCTTGCTGTTCAGAGGTAGTAGCCACGAGGTCGGTGTGCTCAAACATCCCTCAGTAGCTCCATTTTTTAATTTATTGATAAGTTATAGGCAACACAGAGCCTTGGGGCCAACATGCCATGTCAGTTGACCTTTCTAGTATTGGTGTGAACTTTGATCCATTCTGCACATGACTCATTACAGAACCTGCTACAATTCATGACCTTTTAGAAGACAAATGGGAGGTGCCAAATGTCAGTACCAACCTGCGGCATTGTTGTGTATAGGCTGCGAGATCTCTATGAACAAAAAGGGCAAAGGTCCTCTTTAGCCTATTTAACAAGGCACATCCTGATTTGCTACTGTATTACACCTCAGGGAATAAACAGTACAGCCTTCGTGTATACAGTCCATTCTGCATAGTGACAGTGAATCTCATTGAAGTAGAGGTCACAGCTCCTGCCATGGCTCTGGTTTACGAGGGTTGCTGCAGGGCTTCAAGCTGTAGAAAGGATGTCTCCCTCCATGACTTTGCATAACTGCTTTTACGGTGAGCTACAACCCCTTTTGGGAAATGCAGGCATAATTCTTTTAAGGTTCAAGCACCATTGATCAGGCCACTCCTTCTTTCATCAACAGTGTGTGATTAAAAGGCAAATCAATAACAGATATGCCCCTTAATTGTCCTGGCCTGTTTCTGGGAAAGAACAGAATGTGATTTCATTTTATAGAGGCAGTGTACTGCAAACCTGGATGGAAGAGTCTGTTAGCAGCCTGTTATTAATATATTTACTGCCTAGAAATGCAGTTGCTTTATTGCCTTTCAGTATGTTTATAGGAACCTCTATAGGCTAATGACTGCCCTTCCCTAACCCAAGGCTCCATCTTTGGAGCTGAACTGCTGAGTCAGATACCTGCAAAAAGCAAATATGCTCTCTTTTTCAGTCAAACCTGGCCAACCAGCTTCAGGGATTTGCCAAGAATAACATGACCTATCAGTTTACAACTGAGAATTCCAGTTCAGCTTCTTTTATTCTCCCAAACAGGGTTTTTGTTGCAAATCCAAGTTTGTGTTTCCAGAGTCCAACATAATGATCGCAGATTTAAATGGCTGAATCAATCCGTGATCACCCACAGAACAGTTCCCGATTTAAATTTAGTGCAGCACCGGGGGCACAAACGTCTCTGTAAGCCCTTCAAAGTCCGACAAAAACAATATTGCTGATACCTCAGACCTCACACACCCACACAATGCACCGCTGAGCCACAGAGGAAGAGTGTTGGATATAACCACAGCACTTTTTGCTGTGGGATAGATTAGTGTACACACAATTAAAATGGGCCATTCCACCAGCCACTGCCAGTAAGGTATTTTTATTGTTGGGAGTATCCCATTGGATTAGCCCCTCTGTTGGATCCTCCCTAATGCATTCTTTTTTTCCTACAGAATGAAAGGCCAGACTGGATAGGGAGTAAAACTCTCTTTGAGCAGCATTTTAATGGCCTATTAACTCGGGTAATCATGGAAAAATAAAAAAAAACTTTTGACAGGAATGTGTGGTAGCAGGAGGGTGCTGAGTAAGGATGTGGGTGGTGTCGGGGACTCAGCATCTCGAATAGACTCACAGTTTTGCACTGTGTTCATGCCCACCTGCACTTGCACACGTCTGCTGCAAATTGTGTGTTAATCAGAGAATATTACTGCTAAACCTATAAAAGTCCCGTTCATGCCTCCTCCCAGCTCAGATTGCCCTCTTGTAATAAACCTGTGGCTTATTGCCGCCACGAAAACATAAAGCTCTCATCGCTCCGACAAGGGTTTTTAAAAAAAAAAGGAGCTGAGGGGAGCAGAGGCCTGAATCAAGTCGCTGCACAAATCATCTGACGCTGGAGGGCTGCGGCTCTCAGTGGCACTCTGTCAGACGGTTGAAGGGAAGGAATGAGAAAGTGAAAGATGGGGAGGCGAACGGATTTCTGCGGCCGCCCGCTCCTTAATCCGCCATTTGAATGCAAAGCTGTCATTGATCTGATTGTCTGTGTGCAGCTACAAGTCCAAAGTGAGATTCACTGCCGTCTAGCCTGGATGAGAAGTGGAGAAGGGAACACAGGGGTTGTTGAGGTTGAGAGGCAGCATATAAACTCACTCACCCCCTGTCCAAATAACTAATATTTACCATGCTGTTTTACATTGTTTCAGTGGTTGCTTGGACCTGCCCTGAAACATACGTTATATTCAAAACCATTCACTCATTCTCTCACTCACTATTCCTTATATATGGTTTATTATATAGTTAACTATATAGGCAATGATCAAACAAGATCTCGGACACTACACTGAAAATCTCTAAATGTCAATGCATCAGTAGATGCGCCGGATGTTCGTGCGAGGCAAGCAGGCTCGCCCAACATCATGTAAACAAACCAAGCACTCAGGAGGACAGCATTGAAATGTATGGAGGTTATTGCTTGTTAATATTTTTAATGTTAAATCCCAAATATATTGTTAAAATTAAAGTTTGGTTTTGTCAGCTATGGTCCTGTTTCCTGATCACAATCTGTAACAGCCCACAATCACTTTTTTAAACTTATGAGCTAACATTAGTTCCATTGCGAGCTAACAGCTAATTAAGCTAGTGTTGGCTAAAGCTGTTAGAATATAATTCCTTTGAATATTTTGTTGCTTTTGGTAAAGCTTTTACTTCTTAGCACAGACAGAAGAAAGCAATCTCGCCTCAGGCGTCTAATAAGACGTCTTTGATTCATTCGCCAACCAACTTCTATTAGCTAACATGCTAACTAACATAAGCAAACCCTAAAGGCTTTCTGGCTACTACTTCTCCTCCTTTGGAAATACATGACTGCCTTGCATCATGGTATATGAGAGTAAAACATAGGGCAAATCAAAATGTACACTCAAATTTGCCGTGCATTGTGGGTATTTTATAGGGCACTATATAGTGAATAAAATTAACCCTTTGAGAATTCAGCCACTACTTCAAAATGGAAAACACACTATATAATGTAATATTTCTGTGATAGGGAACGGTTTCAAACACATGTATAGTATTAAAAATTGATGACCTGTGTTAAAATAGACAAATGACTTCATATTAAAACAGTGTTTTACATCACCAGAATGTTTGAGTGACATCTTTACAGTGCACTGAACTGCTTTGACCCTTGTTCCTCGTGTCACCTACATTACTGAGGTTTAGAGGTCTCCATTATTTATTAATACAAAAAGCAATAGATTTTCCAAATCAGTTATGTGTCAAATATGCAGAAAACCTCTAAAACATATATGTGGAACAAGTCCATACCACTGTGTTAAACCTTAGCATTAACAAGAAATGGTCATATAGCATTGATGGTGGTATAAGTAGTTTTCTTTTTTTTTTTTTCATCTTTTTCTTTTTTCAGTTGAAGAGCAACTGAGCACCACTTATAAAAACTTCATCTAGTGGTCACATTACAGACTGTAAACACCAGAATATCCCTCTGCTCACCCCATCTTTCCAAACATGTAGGAGAAACTACGGTAGCTGTAAGACTCGTGGAAAATGTGAAAGATCCTCTTCGGAATCAGTGTTTGGTTTGTCCATTAGAACTTAGCAGTTCAACTTGGGAGCAATGAGGACTCGCTCTTTTGTAGATATTAAAGGCAAGGCTACCATAAAGAAAAGGTAACAAAAAAACAACAACAGCAACGACAACTGTAATTTTGAGTTCATCATACACTTATGAAAACATAGTCCCACCCTCTTTAAATCAGAAAGAAGAACGCATACAAACCACAAATACAGGAGCTGATACAAGCAGAATACTTTCATTTATGTGTTCATGCAAGACTGGCAATAATCTTTTTTTGGGGCCTTTCAAATCTATTAAAGCCAGCAAAATTCCACATCATATTATTGAGTATTATTGTGCAGGAGGATATAACTTCTGTGATGTGCCCGCTTTCGCTTTTGCTTTCTATATTTCAGATGACAGAAAGGTTATCCATCATGACATTCTGTTCAGAAAAGCCCCTCTTTAACTGTCAGTGTCTGTCAGATAGACAGGAAAGTCATGTTGAGCTCGAAGCCTTTTTGACAACAAATGCGTCAGTGCGTCTTCGGCTCTCCTCTCTCTCTTAATGCCCCCTCCATACTTTCTCTCTTTAAAACATGGGTTGAGTTTGTGTCCGTGTATGTGGGGGGTGACCCCATTAGACTCCTAGTCAGAGTGGGATGCTGAGATAGCAAACTGCAGATGCTCAGTGTTCTGCTGATGTTCCTTTCCACTTGAAGCTCTGGTGTTTCTTACAGGTTTGATACCCCTGGGAGAACCAATTCCAAGAGCCATAACTCTTTTCTCTGGTTCTCCTGGTTCATTGAACTCCGTGCCCTTTTACTATAGTCCTTACACAAAAATAATACAAGAAGGAAAAAAAAGTAAAAGAAGA
Organism: Naso brachycentron; assembly: GCA_029874485.1. Classification (NCBI taxonomy): domain Eukaryota; kingdom Metazoa; phylum Chordata; class Actinopteri; order Acanthuriformes; family Acanthuridae; genus Naso; species Naso brachycentron. The sequence goes on along the minus strand of JAQFJA010000010.1, from coordinate 13,709,064 downwards.
TCAACAATTTCACTGTAGCTTATACTGTTGCTTTTTGCTTTCGACTCATTTTTTACTGTCTATTTATCTTGGTATAATTTCTCATTCAGTTTAAATGGAACATCAGAGTATTGTAAAATTAAACCCCAATGGTATTTTAATTGAATGAAGAAGTTTCAACGCAGCAAAATTCTGTGTTGCAATTTTTCAAATTAAGAAATACATGGTTACAAGCTCCCAAGCTGAAAATGAGAACTTTGTCAAGAGGCTAACTAGTGGCTGTGTGCAAAACAGACGTGCACTCATTTTTTACTGCTCACTAGAACAGGGGGAATGCTGGTTATTGCCATGCTTGTGTTTCAAAGCTCCCTGGCAATATAATGAGTGGAGCCAAACACCGAGAGTAAAATCCGCGGAGTGCTGAGATCTGGCGTGGAATGTACAGAGGCAGGCAGAGGCGTATTGGTCTGGAGGGCTGCTGACAGACAGATTGATGTAGTGCTCGCTCCTCTGAGAGATGATCAATGACTTTCTGTGTTGTTTAGAGAGTTGCCAGCTTCCCTCCAGCGGGAGGAAATTTTGGCCCCAGAGAGCCGGGATACGACTTTTGGTGGCAAAAGCGGAAGAGCGGCGGTGAGGTACAAGCTGGCTTTGGAGATGTTTCAGGTTGCATTTACAGTATGAACATGTTGAGGAACCCTCAGCTTAACATAACAGTGGAAAATCCTCTCATAGGATCTAAGGCAAGGAATGGAAACTTCCCTCGTCTTGTATTTCATGCACTGACTGTGTCATGATGTGCTATATGAGTCTGTCCTTTATTATATGTTATTCTAACTTCTAAGGAATGTTTGTCCTTATCATATAACACACCCACTCTCTCATATGGTTTTGATGATAGCCACATCTACATACAGACCAAAAGGAGCAAGAGGTTCTGCCTAATTAGCATGTATAGATGAAGACAGTGCCCTTTTCTTTGAGAACAATTGTTCTCTTTGTTTTGATGTTTTGTAAAACTGTTTCTCTTAAGGTAAAGCAAACTTCAAGGACCATACCAGAGTTACTACCTGTCATTGTCCTTTGTCAACATCAGCCACATAGGTTACATAACATTTTTCCTAAAGTAGCTTTATCTATGAAAAAAAAAATCCTTCTGAATGCTAATATTGGAACTAGGAAGGCAGCACTTGTGAGGAACTATTTTTCCAGACGTAATAACTTTCATCTTAACTATGGCTGTCACAATAACTGCAAAAATGAATTACTGCAACATTAATAAGCCACCATCAAAACTGCATGTGACTTCACATCACCTTGCATTTAGACAGTAACAATGGCAACTGCTCTGATACCTAACAGGCATATAAATCTCATAAATATATACACGTGTACATATCTATGCATAAATCCAATGCTACTCTGGAAACATTTTGGCTTTCAGCCCAGTCATGGCTCCACTTCTCCCAAGCGCATTATGTTTTCAGTCAAATAGCCATGTGCGAGCAGGAAAACAACAATAACAACAATGGCAGACTACTGAGCCTTGTTTGTGCCGCTGACTCTGCTGAGTTTATTAATGCCTCTCCAGCAAACAGTAGATTTGTTGCACCACTAAACTCTGAGAGTCCCCCAAAATAAGACTGCTAACTTATCATTTTCACATGTGGTATCTGTGTATAACGTTAGTTCAATGCCACGTTTTAACGTTAGCTACTTCGCTCCGTTTTAGCAACACCACCGTAACAAGAAGTCACATAATGTTTACTCTTGTCTTGCCTCTTTTTAACGCTACACCGCTCCTTAGCCACAGACTTCCGTATCTTTCTTGGATTTTTTAATTTTCGCTTGTGATGCTGATAAAGGGTGTTCAGTAATACCGCATACCGCACCATTGAACCACCCCGAGTCGCCACGGTCAGATTTTCTTCACCACGACAACCCTAATTTCAACTGCTTCCGGCTCCCTTCTCTCTGACTCGGCGATTTTTGACCAAATAAAAGCACACATTCTTTATAGAAGGGTGAATTATATATACCCAGCAACTTTCACGTGCCTTATAGTGATTCTGTACCCTGTTTCAACATGAATGGCAGTGAATGGGGTTTAATAATGCAAACTGAGATCTACTAAGGTATAAACATGGTCGAATTTGAACAACGTTTGTAGGATAGAAGGACAACCTCTGCTCATGGTGAGAAGTCAAAAATAGACTGGCTTGGTCCTTTAACTGGTCTGACTACTTTATTTGTGTACCACACAGTAGCTTCACCCATCTGCCAGCAAGCCTTGTCCCTGTTTATTAGTGGTCTCACTCCACCACAGCTCCTCAAATGCAACCCCGCAGCGTTCTGTTTAGCTTTCACTGTAACTAAACGTTTTTCTCTTTGCTGCTTCCCTTTACATTCTGATCATCTTAGACCCAAACTCAGCGGGTAGTTTTTGATTAACTGTGCAGCACTTTTAATATGCAAACATCACACGAAAGCAACTGGAGAACAGCTTACAATTCAGATTGAGGGGACCTCGCCTCAGACAGATGCCGGGAAACCCTACGATGTTGGGTTGATTAACAGCATGGTTGGTGTGCTCCTGCTGTTGGCTATGTAGGTCACACAATTTAAATCTGGGGATTTTCACTTTGACATTGCACTGCTTGCACAGAACTTGAACAGCATTTAGCATGTCAACAGTATAGTGCATGTCAAGAATTCTTGACATGGCGCCTTTATGTGAATGGCTGTTTTATACAGAGGTGCATTGGCCGTCTGAGGAATTTAAGTGCGAACTGCTGGCAGCAGGGCTGTTTAGTGTCACTTCTTATCTTACTTGAAGATAAAATGTCTTTGATGAAAATTGTAATAGCTGTCAGAGCAACTTGTGCATGTTGCCAGTGGCAATAACCTTTTTGTGTGGGAGGTTGTTGTGTTCGCCGCAAGTCTCCTTCTCTTTAGTCTTTGTTGCCTGAGGCCTGTCTATGCGGCTCGTGTAGAACCGGCACATTAGGCCCCAGTCACAAAGGAGATGGATGGACAGTGGCTCTTCAGTTGGCTCTTGGATAGTGCAGCAGTTCCACGGGGCGGCTCTTTTAACGGGGTAGACGCGCCAGCAGCAGGGAGGACGGATGAAGGGGGAGAGTCGATTAATGAGGGGCGTCTGATGACTGATGGGGCGACATCAGTAGATGGCTGTTTCAATACCAGCCTCCCACTCTACATCCTGTCTGTTATTCATCAGGCAGGAATACAGAAACTCGTCTGCTGCTTTACTCAAACTGCTCATCACGTTTTTTTTTATCCTTGCTTCTCTTGTGTTTCTTCACAGTAGCCAATGTAAAGCCATCTTTCTCCCAATCTGACCTCTGCACTTGATAGCTATGTCAGCCACCTGCAAAAATCTCTTTATATGTCAGACTAGCTTTGTTTGGGGATGTTTCTATTAACGTGTTAGCTGGAGAGCTGCCTGTTTCTCATCATCATGAAGTGTAGGCAGACATAAGTGCCTTCCACTCCAGCTAACCAGTCCCGTGACGCCGGGTCGTAAATCGTGGCCTCCCTTCCCTGCGGATCCCCTCTCATTGCCCTCTCCCTCTCTTTCCTCATCCTACCCGACCTCCCCAGTGGGACCATTATAATCAGTATGATGGTGTTGGAGCCTGCTGCCTCTGCACTGTTTTCTGGGGTGGGGGGGGGGGTAGGATTTGAGAGAAGAAACCGTGAAAAGCAGAAGAGGGAGAGAAGGAGGATAGAGATGAAAGATGAGTGGAGGAGAGGAGTCATGAGGAGAGAGGAAACGAGAGAAGATGTGAGGAGAGGGGGTAGGGACACAAGGAGCACATTAACTATTTATGTGCCTACTCCCACGGCTAATGGGAATTACATTAGTTTTAATTATTGATGGCGTAACCGGCTGTCTTTATAAGCATCTCCTCTGGGGACTGAACTGCCTGACAGATGTATTCCATTGTTGTTGTTTATGGAAACACATGTGGATTGGTCTTGGGCACTCCACTAATAATATTTGGTTGAAAGCGGTGGTCTCTAAATTAAATCTTTCTTCCCAATTCATGGCCATGACTTCATTTAGGTCTGCATTAAATGCAAGAACTTATGTGGAAAGATGTAAGATGAAATATAGATTTTTTTTTTTTTTTTCCTGTTCTTGCCTTTGTCTGTTCTGCCTTAAGCTTGTGTGGAAGGGGAAGTTATCC
>JAQFJA010000010.1:13691162-13701783 GCA_029874485.1 Naso brachycentron | reverse complement strand
AGAAGAAACTGTTGTTTCATTTTCCATACATACAAAATACGTAGTATAATAATTTCACTCCATGTTTTTACCCTGATCATCCATACCTTGCCTACAGAGGCTAAACGCCACACTAGTGGGGGAGTGAAACCAATACTGTTTCTCTTCCTAATTGAATATTGGGGAGGCATTTGCCTGCCTTGCTCCATTGCTTTGGCGCCTCTGAATGCACCAATAATACTTTTGTCTCCCGATTCCGATACTAAGAACCAATCATTTTTATGTCAGATAAACATAAAAACAAGCCTGTAATGGCAGTGTTTCCTCATTGCTATGGCAATATCACTCAATAGCCATTCTCAGAGCTGCCTGTGGTAGTGTGCATAACAGTCTGTGCCAACAGTGTGACCGGGTCAGGAGCTTTCGGCCCATTAACTCGCCTCTCTTAGGGAGACAGACAGGTAACAAGATATGGAGCATGATGAATCCAACTATTCCCGAGGTCATTTACTTTGGCTTTGTTCCGTGCCTTTCATTCCCAGTGTTTGCACTTGATTGTCATCACTCTACATTTGACAAATAGACATTTTTATCTGGTTTTATGGCATCCAAATTGAACCCAAGAGCAGACTCAAGGTTACGTGCACCTTTCAACAGATCCCCATCCTTTGTAGTATCCTAGAGACAGTGCCTTTTCATTACTGCTTGATAAATGTACATGCTGTTAGTCAGGTCAGTGAAAAGAAGAAGACTCATTCTTAGCCTGAATATTCTTTGCTCTATCCTAAAATATCTTTTTTGGTTTGGTTTGTGTGGCTTTTCCAATGAAGAAACTTATTAAACCTCACAGTGTAGATCTCAATAAGCTGCTCCAGACATTGTGCAGGTATAAAGTAGCGTTCTGTCTCCTCCAGAGGAAACAAAGGGAGCACTAGCTTGGTAAGTTGTGATATAATTGAGTGTGCAGTCATTGATTTTCTTGTCTCTCCTCTCTTGCAGGTAAGTGGATGTGTTTTGCCGCGAGGGGTCCGAGGGGCTGCGGGGTGGTAAGTGCAGAATCATTTTGAACATGGAGTCATTTTTCAACACAGGACACAACTCCACTCCTCTTTATACCAGACATGCTGAATGGACTGCTGCTCGCCCAGACACCATAGATTGTTTTTTCCCCTTTATTTTTCCCACTAAATAACTTCAGCATCCTCTTGGAGCCAGACATAAACACTAACCCATCTGTTAAGGTGAAAAGGTGACATATGTTATATTGATTAAGAGGCAAATAAAGCAGTTAATGGATTTAGCTGGTGTGAATAGCATCTATTTGTGTTCATATCCTTGTCGTTTTAAAATGATTCACCACTAATGAAGAAGCAGAGTGGAGTTGCTCTGTAAGAGGTCGTGTTGTAGTTTGTGTTGCCTGAAGGAGCACAGTACTAACGTCCTTCATCACCATACCTCCCTCCCAGCGCATTTAAGAAGCATCTTCTTTATAGAACATTGATACGTCTCACACACATTAAAAATTTACATTTATATCCAATAAAGTAGCTGCACCGTTCCCCTTCACATTACTTTAAAGACTGCAATTACTCCTTTTCCTGCTTGAACTCTTGCTCACTCGGGGGATTAACCTTTGTCCACTAAAAAACACTCTTAAAGCTCCAAACCGGAAAGCTGAACAAAGCCAGTGACTGTGCCGCCGGTGTCCCTCGATCCGTGAGTGACGCGGAGATAAAGCGCACCACAAAGTGAAAGTGAAATTCATGTTTAACAGGCAAACCTGACAGGCAAGACAAAGGCAGAATTGGGCCAAATAAGAGCTCTTTCCTTTTGATTATGCAAAGCAGTTCTCCCTACATTCATCTCCAATGCATTGTGGGTAGTCATTAAATCAGTCTCGGTGATTTCCCAGAGACATAAGCTTTTGTCAGATTGGATTTGTCCATTCAGCGATGGGCATATGGGTATCTGTGCCAGCGAAGGTAATGGGAGAGTATTTGTACAGTATGTAGCTGGCATCTGCTACTGTACAGCTCCATTTACTTAATACAGAACAACAGATGATTGTGCTCAATCCATCTTACTATGGACATTGTTAACCATTGCCTAAATACAAGAAGAGGCTTTATCAACTGCAGTTGAATTAACTGTGCTAGTATGTGCATGCTGCATTAGCAGGTGACCTCTGTAGCTTTAGTGTGGATTTAAAACAATGAAATAATGAGAGTTAAATGCAAAACTTACACGGATAATATTTCTCAGAGATCATAAGCTGAGCAGGAATGAGCAGATATTCTTTGACTGCAGTATCAGTCTTTAGGTCAATGCACACAGATAGAACCACAGTCCAAGAACAAAGCCAGCATGCAAAGAAGCGAGTGGTTTATTCAGTCGAAATCTGCCACAGTCCTCTCCAGAGACTTTATGGTGCAAAAGACACAAAAGGCAAAACTCACGTTGCAGGTGGAAGCAGGCAAGGAGAGGGCAGAATGAAAAACACACGTGTTCTGCACGTTTGAAAAGGTCACACTGTGGACATGTGTCCACATGTGCGTGGCCCTGCATCTGTTAGACACAGCGGCCTCCTCACTGCTTACATCCACCAAACAGCATACAGATGATACAAAAATGGAACAGAAATATTTTAACACTAAAAATACATATTTGATGGCAGACAGTGATAAAGCTTTGATTGATTATGTGGTTTATGATGCTAAGAAAGGAGATTTATTTGAGTCTCTTTACTTTGTTCAATATACTCGATCCTTGTGGCTTGATGTGCATCCAGGATGGTTTTCCCATATGGGATGAGTGTTATTCTGTGTGCATGCATTGATTCCTGGGCCTCATCCAAGTCACATGCATGTGAGGAAGTGCAAGGCCAGACAAGAGGGATTGTGGAGTCTCATAACCTCAGACTACCTTCCGATAAAGATTTAAAGAGACATGTAGGTTTTGTGAAAGTCTGTGCTCAAATTTCTGCCTTGACACTCTCAGTATTGTTTTTAGTTAAATATTTGAACTCTGGCGGAAGCATCAGTCGTCAGTTATCCAAAAAAAGGCTTTATCCCTCGTAGAAAAAACAAAGCAATCAGCTGGATGTCCTTTTGAACTGGTAATCTCCACCATATCACGTGTTTTCTAATGAAGGTCAGGATAACAGCTTCAGGGATGTTATGTGGTTTTCCAGAATGAGAATGCAGCTAATTCGGTAGCACAACATGACTGCTGCAGTTTGAGCGAAGGGGGAGTAACGTTTCATTTCAGTGATTGACCTTTTTCCAATTGATTTCTTCTCCCACTTGCGCAGGTGTCATAAATATCAAGATGTTGAGGGAAACAATTAACCTTTATGCAAAATGATTTGCATATTTTATTCAGCTTTATTGATTAAAAAGTAGCTCATTTATCATGCACTGAAATGCTGCTTTTTTTAAAAAAAAAAACAACTCCAGTTTTAATTTCTGATTAAAACAAATACAAATATTATTAGTTTGCTTATTTGTCATTTCTCAAAGCTTACCTCAGTGTTTGATGAAATTATTTTTCCTGTCAAAATGTCAAATGAATTAATCAACTAATTTGAGTTATTCCAGAGAAGTGGCACAGATCACTCAAAGTTAAATTCAGTGCTGGGACAGTAAATAATCAGTTTCTACTCTCCAAAGCCTCAGCCAAAAATATCCATGCAACAGTGTCTCTGCTTTTATCCGACAAATCTAGATTTTTAATCATTTGTCAGTGATCGCCTCTCAATAATCTTGTTTGGGGTAAACACACACACTTTCACACATGATGCGTGCACTGTGGGTGGATGGGAATCAGTATGTGCAGGGTGCAGAACACAAACATGCTACTGAGAGGCCATGTGCCCCAAATTAGACCTTACAGAGTCACTGACATTCCATCTGAAAGCGTTCTCCCTCTCTAGACTCTGTTTGCGTGAATGCAACGTATCAAATGTCCCTCCAACAACTCCGTAGCGCTAATCTTAACCGTGTTAGTGAAGATTTGCTTCTGATTATCTGCTGATCCACTTTATGCCATGTGATCTAGTCACTGATTTACCAGGAAACAATAGCAGTATAAATCAGTTTGTGGTGTGCAAAAGCTGTCATGAAGGAAAACCTGATCAGGAGTCACAGAGGAGACAAAGCCTCACGTTTGACATTAAATTCTAGGAATGTCAAAGTGCGACAGTGAGGAATGTGTGTCCAAGTGCATGTATCATGTTCAGATTGTCTGTCGCTGACGTGACAGTTTGCTAAGCCTCTTAGGCAGACCCTCGCCCACAACCGTGTCTTGTTGACATTCTCTATGATGGGAAGTCGCATTGCACAGCATCAGTGTCTCTACGCTGGGTGTCCAAACACAACAACACTGCTCCTAGCCACAAAAAATTTTGTATTTCTTTGCTGCAGCTCAGCTTTTCATTCAGACTGGTGTTAGAAAGGAAGCACACAGTACTTATTTCAGCTCCTAGGCTCATCCATGTCAATACAGGGAGTTTGTTCCACGCTAGATGTCTTTGTCTACCTGTGTGAAAGAAAAGTACCTTTATCTGTGTAAAGACAAGTGATAAAAGAAGGAGGGGGTTGGGAAAAACAAGCATCCCGGAGAAAAATATATAATAAAAAGCATGTAGAAGGGATGAAGGGTGTTCTTGCATGTCTGTGAGATGACAAAGACGCAGGAGTTTGTGAGATGTGACTTAAGGAGGGTTCAAGTGAGATGGATGGGTGTAAAGTCATAGAGGCTGTGAGTCCGTCTTGGTGCTTTGAGAACCCAAAACTGCTCAGCCCCTCACATAAGCAGTTATTTCAGTTAATGAAGTGATGTTGCATATATAAAAAAATAAGACTTGAACCCCAGTTTTTATTGTGCATGCAAGGCAAGTCTTGCACATTGCCGTAAAAGGAAGAAAAACTATTCAAGTATACCCAGCAAATTAAAAAAAGCTGTTTTCTGCTCCTGTTTCTTCCAGCATTTTCTACAATAACCAGCATTCATTATAAACTCTGCACCCAACAAATGGCTCTATGCACGGTCACACGCCCCCTCCCCAGTCCACAGTTACACCCACTTGGCTAATATTTTAGCGTGGTGACATTTATATCACTGCAAATGTTTTTCTCTGTTTGTCTCACAAATGTGCAAACATGATATTTCATCTAAATGCACAACAACCACAACAATGCTCCTGTTGTGCTTGCTGGGAGGTTTCTGTTAAAACAATGCTGCACTTTTACTGCTTCATCACATATACTGTACATACAGATAGATATACTTTTAGAATGCAACCTAGTTATCTAAATGATAAAGACGATGCTCTTTCTATTTTTGTGCTATATTTTCATCATTCAGAGACTCAAGGTGTGCAGTTTTTGAGAGACTTCGACCGTCTGCTCACAAGGTTTCACATAATTGCGAGGGCGCAGGTTTGTCTGTGGGACTCTGTCTGCATGTGAAGCACATGCCCAAATCCACCGACCCATTGCAAGACCAAAACCATTCACTTTAGCCACAGATGGCTTGGATTTGCCCTGGCATACAGGACTGTCTCGACAGCTTTGCCTTAAACCAGGGAATTCAGTTAAACCTCACACAGGGAGACCAAAAACAGCAGCAAAACCGCAAAAGCTGTTAACTAGATGACCTTTCAGTGTTTTCTCCATCATGGTTTGGTTGTCCAATCTTTGCAGTGGTCAAGAGTTTTGGTTAGCAGCTCTATTACCCTGTTAGACCTGCGGTTCATCAATTAATTTTGTCATAATGTGTTAAATATTGAGACAAATAAACTCCTGACCCCGCAGTCCCTCTTACTGCTCTCTTCAGTTGTTAGTAACAGAGACTGAGGGCCACCATTCATGCGCAAGCAACCATGTAAGATTGGTTTTGAGGACTTGTCATGCAACACTAAAAATAACCTGTGATCATCTGCATGGGGGAACATCTTAAGAAAAAGAAGAGCATTTGATGTGACTCGAGTGAAACCAGCTTAACAACAATATGAGCATTTGCATATTTTACACCTGTCCAAACTGACAAAATTGTTGAGATCAAATGAGTCGTGGTGGTGTTGGAATGTAAATATTAAATTAGCGAGGAACCTCGAGACCTTCTTAGATGAAGAGGATGACAGAGAAAGAGGTATTTGTTCCGTGATGAAAATCTTGCAGATAAACATCCTTTGTTATGGTAATCAGATGACGCGATGGATGACAGCCATTGGTTGTGGCGGTGAGGAGTGCTCTTCAAGAGCCAATGGCTTTTGTTATCAATGGCTGGCAGCTGGAAAGCCCATAGAGAAATGGAAGCCTACAAGAGGCACTGGGCCCTGAAACAGATTTTATGTGGGACTCATTTAGCCAGCCAGAGTGGAAGGGGAGAGAGATGCGGTTGTCTGCAAAATGGCCTTAAGAGCACCACTAAATTTCCTGAGAAGAAATAGGAGTCGTTATTAGTACCTCATTCATAGCGGGATCGTCAGTTTTTGAATGTTACATTTGGCTCGATGGTGGATATCTGAGGGTTTAATGCTGCACAGAACATGTTTTATATTAAAAGACTGGATAAAGCAATGAGGTTCCGCTATATTTAGTGCCTCTTTTCATTGAATGTCAACGAGAAAATCTCCGGGGGGATTTGGTGGGTTTATCACTTTGTGTATCCATTTGTCAAATACATGAGGACTGTGTCAGTCGGCTGCTGTTTGTATTTGCTTAATTATCTCTGTGTGCTAAATGCATCACCTTTGCACAGCTGCTACACACAAAGCCTTTGTCGATCTCAGTACCTTGAGGAAACCAGCCTTTTTGTGATTGTGCATTTGCATGAATGTGTGTCTTTGTGTCTTTGTTTGGGCACAGGTGAGTTTAGTTAATTCACTCTCATATATGAACACGGCAAACAGTCTTTTGGTTGAAAAGAAGCTGCTAAAACAATGAATTTCAGTCAGCCCTGCTGCTCACTCCTAATGCAAACTGAAGACCATCCCCACCTTATATTTTACGAGCTGCATCTACAGTAACCTGTTTTCATTGTTATCTCCCTTTCTTTCAAAGTAATTCCCTCTCTTTTGTCCTCTACACCCGAGACGGAGGGTGTTTCCATCCTTATTCAGAGGGAAGCCAGCACTGCTAATAATTTGTGGCAATCACAGACCCCAAGTCTGATCAATAGGAGAGACAGAGGCAGCAGGCTGCCATCCAGCCCCTTCCTGATAGCTGCTATTAAGAGTCCTCTTAGCCACAAACACCAGAGCCACATACTATCCCTCTCTGGTCTCCTGCTCCCATACACCACTGACAGATGACTAATTATGGGCCTCAAATTGAAGTTTGTTTATTTCCCAAGATGGGTTCAAGGTTTGGGTGGATGTTTTGTAATCAATCACCAGGGTTCGATGAAGTTTTCCCATGAATTCTACATTTTTTTTTTTTTTCGTGGCAGTCAGTTTCTGTGCCAGCTCACTTGAATTCTCAGATTAGGAATAAAACCTCCAAAATGCTCGCCGCTCGCTTCTACACACAGCTTAGCGGCAGCTGCCATTTTCATTGTAATTTATAACATATGCACCATCTCCGAGGCCAGTACAGTTCAGTCATTTCCAGAGGAAGCTTTGCTTGCTGAAACCCACTGGCGAACAGATGGAGTGCCAACTGGAAGTGCTTCCTAGTGAGGAGGAAAAAAAAAAAAATAGAATCAATTGTACAATAAAGTCTTACCACATATAACAAAAGTAGCTTGTGTGTCAGAGCTTCCTTGCCAGGCCTTTCCTTTCAACCTCCATTACATAATCTGTATGCTATATCTAGGTAAAAGTGAGGCGGCAATTAGCTATTATCCATTTTTATACCCCAGGAGCAGTCATGGAAAGGTGAAGGATTTCAATGCCTGGGGCAAAGAATGAAACAGCATGTAGGGCAACCTCACATGTTTAATGGTTTGGCTGTTTAACCCATCACCAGGAGATGCAGTATCCTCTTTGTGCACCAGAGAACTCCTGCACAAAGACTCTGCTACTTAAACATGGCAGAGGAGGAGAGGCGGCGGATGGTTTTCTGAGAATTTATGACTGTTTAGAGTTGTCTTTCTTGATCAGTGCTGGCTTGAATGTTTGTATATTGCCACTTAGGTCTTTGTTTGGCTGCTGCAAAGTCCTTGAAGGGTGGTTAATCAGAGACAATTTGTAGCAGTGCTGTCTCTCCCCGGGTATCACGGTGCATCTTCTTCCCTCGTTTTCAGCCTTTTTTTCAGTAATAGCTTTTTAATTCTGCCTTTAATTCACTTACCTGAGCACATTTTTCAATCGAATGAACCGCCGTAATCCTTTGTTTGCGTTTCCTCTTTGGCAAAACAACACTACAGTTTACACAAAGGCCATGCAGGAATTTCTAAATGAATACTATACATCTCATTACAAGGGGGGATTCAGCCCAAATTAAGTAAAGGGACTTGGATTAGAGCTGAGTGTCTAATCCCTCTTCAGCCTATAGCTAAGCCCTATTGATGAACCCGTCTCTCTGGAGAGGTAGAAGGGATCAATGGGCAAACAGCATCATTGATCCTCACTGCTTTGAAGTCATGTCTCTCCCAGCCAGAGATCCCCATCTCTCAGATCCCCGCTGTCACACAAGCCCCTCTGTCCCCCTGCTGCCTCGTCTGGTTAATGGCTGTCATGAAACACCAGCTCTGTTTGCAGAATCTGTGGCTGTATGTGTGGAGCTGGCAGCCAATTTTACAGACTGAGTAATCCATTTTCTAATTTATTTTACGCTCGTATCAATGCGACCGCAGTAACAGGAGATGTTGCGTTTTATCTCTTTCAAAAAGGAACTCATGAAGTCATTCGTACCACAATGAAGTTTATCGAGCAGACGTCCAGTGTTGTATACATGATTACTGAAAGGATTTGAAGGAAAGATGAGGCTCAATGATGAGGTATGAAGTCCTAATATCCTGCGCTTTTTAACCGCAGTAACATGTCCCAGATGTGCAGCGCAGGGCTCACCAGTGACATCATCACAGCGCCGCAGACAGACGTGGGCATCCCTCCGACGAACAGGCCACCATATCATTATGTGGTTCTCTGCAGGACTTCTCTGTCTCTCTTAAAGCCATTTGTAACAGAAGAGAGATTCAATATAGCTGAGGTGTGGAAATCCAAGTTTTCCAGGCCGGCGTGCAGATAGTGATCATTTGACTTAGAGAAATGCAACAAAGCGAATCAAGGCTGTTTTTTGTGTTTGTTTTCCTAAAACCTCTGCCTTCAGTTTTCTCAGAAACACGTTTTTTTTTTCTTCTTTTTTTTCGCCCCTTCTCCTCCCTCTGCTACAATGTGCTGACAGAGGCAGTTATCACAGCTCCCCATAATGTGAGCGTTTCCACTGGTGAGCACAATGAAAGGCTTTGGGAAGTCTTGTCAAATCCATTTATTTTACAACAGTCGCCTATAATGGAAGAGACACAAAGGGATTTTTTCATTCACTGGTTTAATAGTAGAACTCATCATTTCCTTGATTTTGGCCTAGTTTTTACAAAAATATAGCAAATGACTGTCAAGGTTGGGTCTGTCTTTTATATTATGATTATCTGAGAATTTTAGTGCTTTCCAAAGCAGTTTAAACATCAATAGTATAAAAGCAAAAAATGGTTTTGTTGAGTGGGTTTATTTAGAGTCGAGGCTTTCTATTTGATTTGATTTGATTAAATGGAGAAATCTTTTTTCCAGGAATATATTCTGTCTGTTGGACCACTTCCATTCTGAAACTGTTCCAAATCATTAAAAAATATTATTTGGATTTTGTGTTCTGAAATTGCCTTCAAAAGGAAGATAAATTTACTATAGAAGCTGAGAAAGTTGGAGCTTTTATGCAGATATTTCATTATAAATTCTCACAGTTACCAATTCTTTTATAATAGAGCTTGAATTTCCACTAGCCTTTATACTGTTTGCCATATATGTAGTTTGATAATATGGGCCAGTTGTTACTTATGTCATACACTAACACAACAGACAGTAAGTTATCTCTATGCTGGAACAATACTTTTTTCCTTTGGGCTTTTTCCAACGAGTCACATGCTATATGCTGAAGTTAGTGGCTCTTTCGAAAATTCAAAGTGCATCTTTGTGCTGTCATGTGTATTCTCATCCGCTGCACATGCTGACAGAGAGAGAAGCCAAACAGCCCTGAGCTCAGCTCATTAGGAAAGCTCTGCATTGTGCCCCGTCAGGCTCACTCTGCCAAGGTAAGATGTTCTTCTCCTCAGAGAAAGGAAGAGACAGCGCCGAGGTTTAGGGGAGTGCTTTTGTGTGCAAGTGCACATAAGTAAAGCAACAACAGACTAGCTATAAAAAGATATGACTCAATTTCAAAAGAGAATTACTTTTTGTGTGTAATGTGAGCCAAGGCTTTGTTATTCAGCTGAAGGACGAGATTGAAGTTTCCTTGAGAAAAACGTTTTATCTGTAGAGTTGCAGGTCCCTGCTCTTTAGCTAATGGCTACCTCTGACCTGTAAGCTGTGAAAGATTTTACTGGGGCCCGAAAGCTATACAGGTTTGCCAGTATTATTGGGTAATACGGGAATCAGAAATATATCGGTATTAGCGCATGTGTTCTGCAATTTGCACTGATATTA
>JAQFJA010000010.1:13656614-13669840 GCA_029874485.1 Naso brachycentron | reverse complement strand
AACAACCACTAACATTAAGGCTATAATAGTTTGTCAGATTTTGGGCTTTGCCAAAACGCAAGATGGATTTTGGTTTAGCTCGCTGAATAACAGAGAGATCCATTTTGGTTAAAAGAAATGTGAAAATTTGTGTCCTCCATGGAATAGTTTTAAAACCTCGATTATACGCTGCTCATGGCTGAGCCAAGTCCCACTGTAATTCAGTATGGACCTCGATGCCCCAGCCAGGAGGCTATAGAGGACATTTCAGTGGACAGGGAGTAATAACTAAGTATGTTATTGCAAACAGGAGGTCATATTTCTCCCAGTGATCAGACTTGCTGAGGACAGCTCCTACAAAGAATTGCACAAAAGGAGAGTGAGGCAATTAAATGAAAGGTTTTTCTTGAATATGGGCCTACCCACACTGACAGCATGAAATTGTTAGCTGGAACTGAGCAAACTCCTCAAGCAATTTGCCTCCGCAGAGTGCATGAGAATTTAATTTATGTTCATTCACTTTGGTAAACGGATCACAGTAGCTTGCAATGTGTCGTTTCACTGTCTGAGTGGATTCTGTGATATCTGCACGTCTGTAAAACTAAAAGCAGCGATTCCTCATTAAGTATTTGATACTGGCTCACACTGTGTCTGTCCCAATTTGTATGCTTGATCCACATCTGCTCCAACCACTTATAAAACGTGGGGAGTATTTTGCTCTTCGGCTGTACCGGCACCAAAACCAGATGGGTCCAGCAAGAGTTTTTTGCTCAACAGTTTGGTCACACACTGAACTGCAGCTGAACTCCTGCTCGAAATGCAGTTCTCGGTCTGGACTATTGACACCTGACTCCTGAGTAATTGCTGCAGTTAACTTTAATCAATTAGCAATCCCAGGCATCATTAGCTGCTTATACTTTGCAGCCAACACCATTACTAATGCAAAACTGATTGTTAATTGTTAATGCTGTGGTAATGACTGGTTAATTGTCTTAATTATATAGTGAGTTGTTGATTAAGTGACTTCTGGTGAATTTGGGTCTTTGTACAAAAACCTGATTTTTATTTCTTTTTCTTCTATGTGGATTCTGCCTGTGATGCCTCTTCTCCTCTACGTTCAGGTAAGAATAAATTCTTAATTCCTTCTCCTTTATCGTACTTCTTCTTTGCTTTTTGTCTTGCATTCAGGCAGATTTGTAACAGCAGCTACAACAGAAACATGAGCTTCATTGTTTTTATTATTGCCTTGTTATGACATTACATGTGCTCCAACACTGAGTGATTCTGTACGAAATTCTGTGAACCTCATTTTGGGAGCTCGGGGAGAGAAACACATGAGTTCAACTCATTCTATGTCATGTTTCAGACATCCATGAGAAAGAATTCATTTCTGAAACACAAGCCGTCCACTTCTCTAATTCAGCATTCATTGAGGCAAATAAAGACGAAAGGGGAATTCACAGAGATACAAAATAATCAGATAGACAAAGGCGTGAGGGAAGAAGCTCCACCAGACAAAAAAAAAAACCCAACAACAACAAGGTCACCTCATTCTTCGTCTGAGCATCCATTGAGCAGTCGAGAATGGGGTAGGGAGGAGTGTGTGCAAGACAAGATAACACACAAGAATGGCAAAGCGTAATTGAGATATCAATCAAGGAGGTTATTTCAGGGGTAATTGCTGAGGTCCCCTGGTTTGCTTTGTGTGAGTGAGAGAGAGGGACCGAGAGAGGCTGAAAAGAGTGAATGTGAAAAATCCAGTGAATAGTCCCGAGAATCCATCATTCGTCGTTACAGAATAGCCGTCATGCTCATTCCTGTTTTTCTGTCCTTGTCTGTGATGCACTAAGGCTGAGATGCTTTTGTTTTTGACATGAATAAATAAATAAATAAATGTACCCTCATACAGTAATGGCTTTAAATTTAGTTACAGCCGCAAGTGTGTGTTTTTTTTTCACAGCACATATTGCAGACGTGTCGGTCTGAAGGATTTAATTCTAAAATTTCATGCTGTTATTTTGAGGTTACATTTTATTTGATGATATGATAAAAGATCTTAGCCAGTGGGTTTTACTTCTCATGCGAGGGGTTTCTATTTTTTTTCCGAATGGTAGCTGCCTCATTTTGAAATGAAACTCTTTAGTGACATTGACACAGTACTTAATATTTATGCATGCAGAATGTTTCATTTCATTAAATGCCAATCCAATTTTATATCCGAATTGATGGCCGACGGAGACTTTTTGAGAGGGACTGAGCTTTGTTTTAAGGGCAACATGGTGCTCATGAATATTCCATTCCCTCATGAGATTACTTCCTGTAATAACACGGCTCTGCTCCCCAAGGGCATGCTACTACAGACGCTACACACTCTGCCTCAGGCGCACACACACACACACACACACTTGTACACACTTCATCTCTCACACATGCCTGCGAGTGGGTTCGCACACATTCCCCCACACACGCACAAAAATCCAGGTAGATTATTTATATATTAGCATAAGAATGTTCATTTTTAATTTGCCATTTTCTGCCCAAGTGCTCTCAGATACTACACTCCCTGCATGGTTAAGTTAGAGAATAAGCTTTTAATTGTGGTGATGGTAATGACAATATGGCCCTGGGTAAACTGGAAAAGTTTTTTTTTTTTGTTGTTTTTTTTAACTTTGGCAACCTGTGAGATTCCATTTTGTCATTACTTGTCATATTGTTTTTCACTTCTCAGAAGAATTCTTTGGAAAATCCTCTAGTGGAAGCTGAATATACCAAGTTCATGATTGGACTTAAAAGGCTCAAGCTGTTTTTTTTTTTGCTTTCTTATGACAAGAGACTTGCAAATACTCATAACAGCAGATTAGCTTAGCTTTGAACAAACAGATAGATCTACTATGGTCATAGCTAACAAATGGTAGGTAGTGATGGTAGTTTGAATTTGTGAACAAACTAGATCAGCTCTTTCTCCTTGTTTTTTGTTATAAGGGAATAACATATTTCGTAAACATTTGACCAGCCTATTGGTTTTTATTTATATTTTTTATACACATATTGACATTTATACAAGAGCTACACGGTTTCATCTTTTGAAAGCTGCTTCTTTTGTTGAGTTAGCAGAATTAGAAACATCAGTCTGGTAATGACCTTACATATCCAGACTAAACCAGAATCAAACCGCATAAAAAAACAGCATCTCATTTGAGCACAAACAAGTCAATATAGAAGCAGTTAATAAAACACAAAACAAAACAAGGACAACAAAAAGCAGACAATAAAAAAAGATTAAACAAACATAAAAATATATTAAAAAAATATAAATATTTGTGGTAGTCTATTAAAGGGGGTGGATCAGCGACTATAAATAGGAACCAAATCAGCTCTTCAGTCAGTGTTCTCCAAATGTGACAGGAACAAGCCCCATTCAGTTAAAAACATCTCCTCTCTCCCACACAGTCTATACATCACCCGTTCACATGAAGCTATTTTACACGTTGATTTAATCCACTCTTTCAAAGTGGAATATTTATAATTCAGCTAATCTTCTAAAGGATTTCCTCACCATAATTACAATAAAAACAAATTTCAGTTGTGTCTTGTGGTATCTGGGAATGCAGACATGATTAGGATTTTATTTTGTTATCAAAACGTCCATGTGTAACAGATCGGCCTCCACCACAACACAGTGGAGTGGAGGAAAAGTTCAGCAGTGTCTCAGGATAATTTACAGACCTCATTGTGAAGAGTTTTCATTGGAACTACTTTCCCCAGAAGACTTTCTTCTCTTGTTTTTGTTTTGGAGTTGTGACAAAAATCTTAGAGGCAGATATCTTAAAACTTAGAAGCAAAACCAAAACTAACATGGCAAGATTCTTTGATAGATAAATGATATTGTGATAATTTATTTGTCATGTTACTGTAAAAAAAAAAGACAAGATTGCTTCTGTGAGAAATAAGGTGAAATTAAGGTTCAGCCTTTTACATTTATTTTAAAAGTGCTGGGGAAACGTAACTCTTCCGTGTCAGCAGCATATGGCAGAGTGGTTGTATGTGTTGGATTGGACACATGTAGTTGTGACTTACTACTGGACATCTGGATCGGTCATCATCACTTACTCTCACTTTTACAGTTTGAACGGTTGATGTTTTTTGCTAAAAGAAGTTTTTCTTCACCGGGTTTATACATCACCACACAGTAAAGACTAACATAGTTAACGCAGCCTCCGACCACTGCCTATGTTTTTTTGATGATGTGTTTATGAAATGGAACTATGAGAGAGGAAATGAAGGAAAGCGATGTTATTTCAGGTTGGAAGGAGCGGGTTTTGGGGTTTGCCTTTCTTTCCTCTTCACTTATTAATCATCATAATCCTTTTCTTTCCCCATGTTCCCCATCTTCTTCTCTTTCTCCTTTCTTTGCGCATGACATCTCCTATAACGACCACTTCTCGACCTCTGATTAAAAAAACAGACATGTGTTACACCAGACTTCCTCATCAGCACTTCACCAGCCGCACATTCTCCACGCACGTACGTCAGCTCTGCTATGATCATTTTGACTGACACATGAAACGCCCAATTATTAGCCACCAGCAAACAATTATTCACCCAATCATCATTCAAGGCCAGCAATTTATGATGGCTCCAGCCAACCATGAAGTGGACATGATGGGGGCATTAGGACGGCAGTCAGGGGTGGCGATGTGGCGAAATAGGGGGAGGATGTTTGAGCATGTTGTCAACAGGCCTGAGATGTGGATGACAAATGAGCAGTGCTGGTTCCTCATCAAGCTGATGGCTGTGTTATTCATGGAGCTGCACCTGATTGAATAATGTAGTTTCAAAAGAGAGCAACAGGATTATAGGAACCTTTTATGCAGAGCTTAAAGTCTTTTTTCCATGGGTTTCAGGCACCCTTGGATCCAGTATTGCTGAAGTTTTCACTCTGTATCGGCTTATTGATGAGTAGTTGATTGATTTATCAATTAATGGATTTGTCACTTTAAGTTGTCTTGAGCTGTGATTGCTTTTATCCTTGCACAAGGGTCAAGGTTTTTTACGTGTGCCATAAATCTGCTCGGCCTCTTTTTTTGTCTTTTTTCTCTTTGCTTTTCTGCAGAGAACCACTAAAATAACTATTACCACTACCGTAAGTAAATAAGCCACACAAAAGGAGCAAAAGTCAGATGGTAGAAGAAAATATTGCACTTCTTGTGGCACTATAACAAAACCATAAGCAAAATAAATACATACAGTTTAAGGTGTGTCTCCTTGCCTTGTAAGGAACCCATTAGTACCTCTTAGTACCACTTGGTACCCTTTGGAACTCCATAGTTATCCCATAGGTACCCAGTGATTCCAAATACTAACACTGTAAGTTGTTCATATTTCGTTTCTTCATTTCACTTGAATACCCCTTGGCACTCCCTAGGTACCGCTTAGTACTCCTTAGGTTCTCTTTAGGCACCCAGTAATAATAAAATCCTTCATTAAAATACCATGTTGGTACCAGTTAGTACCCTTTGTACATCTGAGTCCCTCCTTAGTACCACTTGGTATGCCTTGGTATGCCTTAGTACCCCTTAGTATGCCTTGGTATACCTTAGTACCCCTTAGTTACCTACCCTCCACCCCTCACCCCTCTTTGATGCCTCGGTACACCTTGGTACACCCTTGTTTTTCTTAGTTACCCCATAGGTATCCAGTAATTCCAAAAAATTTAGAGTGACTTGTTTCTCCTTTCCTCTTAAATACCTCCTGGTACGCCTCGGGTAGTCCTTAGTGCTCCTTGGTACCCCTGAGTGCCCATTACCCCTTAGTCTTCAGAGGAGTGGATTTTAAACTTATATGGCTCAACATTTCTCTTTATATAGATGTTCCATTTGTTTCCAATTTAAAATCAAAGCTTTCCCATTTTTCCTACTCGTTGGTTTTCCTGACCATGTCGCTGCTTTGAGTTACGAGTGTTTATGAGCGTAACACTTCTGAGTGTACGAATGTGTCCAAGACAGAGGGGAGACATTATAAAAAGAACTGTGCTGTTTCTGGAATTGCTGGCTGCTTGGGACATATAAAGTTGTCTGGCGCTTTGAAGACGTGAGCCTACTGAGAGCTGATGCTATGTAGCAACACTTTGTCAAGGCTACAACAACTGCACTGCTGCTGGGGACCAAATACACGACTATATTTGAAAGAAAATGAAATGGGAAAATGCGTCTCATCAGTACAATATTTCAAAAAGACTTGTATTTATCAAAACCCAATGTCTCCAAAACACAGGCAGATCCCGTATGACCATAAAAGACATTGTGATCAACTTAAATGTGCTTTTCATTTTCTTAACTAAGAGACAGGCAGGCAGGCAGCCATGCAGAAAGAAGAGATGGAGACACAGAGGCTAAGAATGAAAGATCACAGATAGTCATCATTATCTAGCTCCGGTCCTCCCAGTGGTGGAGCAGATCAATACAGTGTACCCAGCATGGCTCTGCAGTGGAACCAGCTCCACACAGCCTCTTATTACTGCCTACACTCTCATTATTAGACACACAAGCCCACACACTCAAACACACCCAGCTGCCGGTGCATGCACACACACGCACAGCAGACACGCCTGTGTACACACATTCTGTTTCTCTGTCAATCTTCAGCGCATGTTGCCCACACATTACACATCCGAGCAAACATTTGCTCTGATTTTGCTTGTTTGAGAGGATATTGGACTTGGTTAACTGTGGTTTCAGAGCATTTGGTTGAATCCAAAGCAGTGACCTTCTCTCTTTATAGACAGTGTTTCTGCTATAGAGCTGCAGCTGCACGGCTTGTGAGGTGAATGTATCTTACGTTTTTGTTAGAATTGACCTTAAAACATTTTTTTTCTCTTTACACATCAGACCTTTCTGTTTCACACGTGTGCACATGCTTCCAATCATGCTAAATCCCAATCTCTGTGAAATTAGGTCACAATATTTACTGTGTTAACGAGTTTCTATTTTTAAATAATTAACATGGAGTTAGCGGGATTTGAGGAGGGAATTGGGTCTCAATATAATCCCCCATGCCTCCAGTGAGTGCACATGTATGTGAGACTGTTTAATACTGGACTGGTTGTATGGAAGATGGATTAGCGCGGTGTGTGACAGTTCACTGAAGATGCTTTTTAAAAAAAAGGAGAGAGATTGAACACAATAAAATGACAGCTGCTTTTGATTTTTAAGTATCTTTTTACAATGACTAATGTGCAGGGGTTATTACATGTGCATATACATGAAGGGCCGTGCTATTTCTGTTAAAAAACATGTCATGCACATCTGCCCCTTTTGGAGATTTCTCAAAAACACTTCAGCTCCCTGGACCATATCAGAGAGCCCTTCAGCCGCTGCGGTTTTGCATTCACCATAAAGTTCAACAAGCCGAAGCCTCTGCCATCGAACATTGGCGAAGACCTCTCCTTGTTTTCTCACTTTTAATCAAGTGAAGGGCATACTGTTTGTGCAGCAGTTCGAGCAGTTTAATCGCCTTTATTTTCTCATAGCGGCACTCGATGCATCCAAAATGAAGTTAGTCGCTCTCTCAGGATGGAGCTCAACAGTCACTGTGGGAGAGTGCAAAATACAGCTGTGTGTATTGCATGTTTTGTGTCATTTCCGCACATACACACCAACACGGAAAAAAACAGATGTTCTTCCGTGTTTTATAGCTAACTGCCCCAGGAGAGAGGAGAGCCACCTGCTGGAGGGGCTTTTCTGCTGGTGCACCATGACCTTGAATCCCTATAGAAGTATCCATCTGCTTCCCGCACTCACCATCCTGCTGTGCCACATTAAACATACATAACATGTGCTAGATGGCAGTGCTGTACCCTCATACAAAGAGAAAGTCATTTAAATCCACTGAGAGAGGATAAGATTTAACTTGCTGATTTCTCTTGAAGTGGAGTCTACACGGTGTCTATCAGTATAAGGGGAAGTCTCTCAGCTTTGAATGGTGACACTGTTTTAAATATGTAAGCCAAATTAAAAGTTTTAGTCCATTTAACACCAGAATTTTTAGTCTTAATGATACCAGGTTCAAATGGGCTGTGAAAAACTAAAACTTGCCTCCTTTGGTCTGGATTTAAGTCACGGTAATTTGCAAGATGTGAAGCAGAGATGCTTTTTTTCAGACTTATTTCCGAATGTCAAAGTATGTATTTAATAGGGCGTGACTGATATATCGGTTTGCCGATATTATCGGCTTACATCGACCTATCGTCATTAGCCAGTGTATCAGATATCAGAATTTTCTTGCTCCCTATTATCAGTATGGGCACTGGCCCCCAAAAATCCCATACAGTATCAGTTGGGCCCTAGTATTTAAACATACAGTAAGCAGATAGCAAATGGCAGTGCTCAGTGTCTTTCTGATGGTGCCCATTATGAATGTTAGCTCTCCCTGTGGTGGTGCTCATGTTGCTCTTCTGCCCTCCGAGGATTAATGTACTCAACTAAGAAAACAAGGTCACCTTTGTCCAGCCTTTGACTCTATGTATGGTGCCAGTCAACAGCCTAGAAAAACCATACAGCACGCTGTCAGCCTGGTTCTTACAATAATGTAAGTGTGCAGACACAACAGGGCACAACACAATTCTATAAGAAGCCTATTATTCTGTTTCTGAGCCTGTGTGTTGGTGTTCAGATGTCCAGTTTATCACCTGTCTAGTGTGTTGCAGGATGTGCCCAAAATATGTTTGTTGGGTCATGACAATCATTAGGAACACTGACAGAATCAAGCAAATTTGACTTAGATCAAACATTAGACTCACATGTTTGTAGCCCCATGTTATTCTGTTGTCCTTGAATGAGTTAATGATACACAGCCAATGCAAAAGGCTATCACATCCTCAGGGATTTAGCTTAATACCAAGTAAAATGACAGGCATGGCATATATTTAAGCTCCAGTGATCCTCCTCTCTCTTCATTTTTTTTATACAGATTGCCAAAGTCCTGCTGTCCTGGCTATATATATATATCTAATAGGAGTCTGAGGAAGCTGGAGGATAAAGGGCAAAGACAAAGAGGACGGGCTGGTATAGGAAGGAGAAGGGACAGAAAAAAAGGAATAGAGAAGAGGAAGCAAGGAAGAGATATGGCGGTGCTTATTGCAGAAATCAAGAGCAGAGGACAGAAAGAACGACAGAAATGATTAAAGCTGCATGTTTCTCTTACAGTGGGCTGCATGTTTGGGCACTGAATTAAAACACTAAATGAACATGTGTAACTGCATCACCTTACAAAGTCTGTACAATGTTTGAGTTAGAGCAAAAGGAAATAGCAAACAGTAGTTCTATAGGTTACACATGGTATGGCTTTTACACATAAATGCCATTTAAAAACACCTACATTAATTAATTTGGACATTGAAATTAGCAATAAAGTATGAATGACATGATTTGACTTAATGTAATACTTAACCTCAGGGAGATCGTTGACATATCTAATGAGTACTAAGTACTGTTATTTGCTTGTTGCTTCTACAGTATAAAAACCAGAGAACTGAGGTGGATTTAATTATTTCTTGATATTTTGTCAAATGTTGCTGTGGGCGGCAAGTCTGCTCTGGTTTTGGGAGCTAACCTCATATATACTTCTCCAAAAGAAAATGTGCAAACGGTTGGTATAGTCCTTTAATCTCTATTGCAGCTTATTAAATCCATCGGGAAGGATTTCTGTCTGTTTCATGACAATAAGAGAAAAAGACATATTGATGACACAAAACTGTAGCCTTGAGTAAATTTAGTTGAATGAAGAAAGTAACTAAAATAACATTTTGCACTTAAATGTATTGACTTCTGCCTCAGTCTAACAAAAGGTGGACTTGTAAAGACCTGCTGCAAAATCTGTTTTTAGTAGTTAAACTAACCAGTGTAATCTTTCAGTTAGAGTGGATATGACGATGGCAGTCGCAAAAATCACCCCATGGTTTTCTCTCTTGTATACAGTAAAAGAAATCTGTGAGCACTGGGACATGGACCTGGTACTGCTCCTGTAGTTCCATAATGTGTGTATCTGCGCGTATGTGCTATCACCATGTTTTACTCTCCTTTACACAGGAACTAAGTTCTGCTGTGCAATCATGCTTACTGAAGCCCACCCCTACCCCCTGCAGGCATGCAAGCGCACACCCATATATGCACATGTACACACACACATATCTATAGTATATACGCCTACTTTGACAAGCCATGCTGCACACATTCATACAGCCTGAGGAGCAGAGGGTTATAGTAACAGTATTTCCAGTTTACCCGGTACTCTCAGTAAAGGAACTGATCTAAGCTGTTTTCAATTGGCATTAAATATGCATGCGTCCCAGTCTTTCATGTGGGCTCTGAGCTGTGTTTTGTGTAAGAAGTCCCGGGGATATTTTCTGATACTCACAGCCCACTAATTTTTTATCTTCATCTCTTAATTAAGAAGGAGAATGAGGTCTGCGAGAAAGAGAGCTAATCTTTATTAAATGGAATTTCTGGGCCATTGGGTCGCTTCGGGGTTGGTTATGAAACATCCTGCCAACAAACACCACAAAACCCCCAGCTCTACGATCCATTTATTCTCATCAATTAACCTTGAGAAACCGCAGGAAAAGACCACACTGATATAATACAAGGCTTTACAGGAACGAGGGTGGCGGGGGTGGGGGGGTTACACCACCTTATAATTATTTCAACTGCTCACCTGTTATGTGTTATGTCTCTATTCACTTTGAATAATGTCAAGCAAGGGTCTCATCGCTGACAGTATCCTATTGTTCACCCTGTCGGTAAGCCATCTCCAGCTTGGGCGATTTGCGCAGCCTCTCTGCCTCCTGCCTGGTTCCATCTTGAGTAAAGACACGGCAATCAATCACTTTTTGACGAGTCTCTGTGGGGGTGTTTGGGGGCGTTTTGGAGGGGGGGGTTGCCCTGTGCTGTGACCATGCTGCCCATACTGGCTCACAAGGAAAAGATGACTCCTAATTCCAGGTCTGTGCTGGCTCCTGTGACCATCACCGGCCGCTCTTATTTCCCTTTTCCTGGCAGGTTGGCCTTGCGCTGTTCTATTATCCCTCTCTCTGTAATTAAAGGCAGCCAAGGGGAACTGAGATGGAGTGAGAGGAGAAGAGCTCAGGATAGGTGTCCATATTTCACACAGGCTAGGCTAGGTGACAGCAGAGATCCAAGCCTTTTGATGGCCTAAGGGGTGTGTGTAATTACACTTTGTGATGCAGTTTTTCACCAAGCAGTGCAGGTACCTTAATTACAAGGTGGTGATTTAGCTTTTTTTAAAGATGCCACATGGTAATTTTCTGAAGCCCCCTGGTGGCTGACTGCAGTGTTAGACATAAACTCCATCCCCTCTGTTAAAGCAGATGGTATTTAGACCAAACTAAGCAATCCAAATACTAGTCAAAGAAATTTTCCCCATCATTTTTGGTATTTCTTATCATTGAAGTGTCAGTTTTTCTAATAAGTTTGATTATGACTAGTTATTTCTTAAAAAAACAAGGGTTAACACCAAGTATGTCTCACCCCCAGAATGACATTATATACGCCATCACAATGGGGACAGTGTGGCTTTGAGTCCATCAGTAAAACCAACGAAGAAGACGAGCATCCTGTTGTCTCAGAGTGATAATGTAAACAGGACTTGAATGTGGCCTAAAGTAACATTGGCTGCTGAATTGAATAGAGTTACAATAAAGGAGAAAGTGAACGTGTGTGCTGACAATGAAGTACTGGCAACCCAACACGAGCAAAGCCGTTAATCTTGTTGTGTTCTTAAAATTGGAAGACTTAACAGAGTTATCGTAGCATTGCTAACAGCACGAGCTAATCCAGCTAACAGCTATGCTCGCGCTGAGACCTCTCAGCTGGTGTCAACATTGATTGCGCGTGTTAGTGAATAAGTGTTGCGATTAATTTTATACTCTGACACTTAATGTTTGTTCCATCATCTACAGTAAATGAGTTGGAAAATATTTTGTGAGTTTATTGTTTTGTGTGGGCTGCAAACTTGATTGTGCTGTGTCTCTGCATCAGTGCAAAATCTTTCATGTCTGCATTGCGATGAAACTTATAATCGAGAAAATTCCACTTCACAACTCCAGCCACCTCATAATGCGATGTGATTGATTAAAAACTTTAACATTTGCATAAAAAGCTTAGCATTTGTCACCTGACCAGCATAATGCGATGTGATTGGTTAAAAAAACACACACACACACACACACACACACACACACAAGGAAGGAGTAATCCCGATGCTCGTCAACCCACCTCCGGACCTCCGGTCCTCTGGGGGATGAGACAAAGAGGGCGTTGAAACATCTTGATTGACAGCTAACCCTGATTTGTGATGGACTCAGGCAGCTGTATGGGTGAGACCTTGATATATCGACTCCATCCCTCACAGACTTGGCTCCAAGTGATGTCTACACCCCGAGATGGCAGCGACTCCATGAGGGATATTTTGGGTTTTAAACAGTGGTAGGAAGTGGAGACACATCCTCCATCTTTTATACAGTCAGTGGTCTGAACAAATAACCAAAGCTGCCCTCTTTTACTTCTCTGGGGAACTCATTTTGTCACCAGTGAAAGTGTGTCTCCTGCAATGACTGCATGTCATTCTTTGTGTGTGTGTGTAGGTGTGGGTAAATAAAGATGAGACTCAATGCTTCCATCCTGCCAGCACACGCTAGTTCTTTCACATCCCATACACACACCCTGTTCACACTCATAAATCTCAAATGTCTCCCCATTTTTTCCATCATCCTTTGGCAGTCCTGAATTTTTTAATTCCAGTGTTTTGTGAGTGTAACCCCATGCCAGGGCTTTGTCTGTGGGCCCATGCTGGCCACAATTGGACAAGATTGGAACCTGTCGCGGTAATGGGGTCTCTGACCCTGTGGGGCTATCACACACACAGTGGGTATGTAGGTGTGTATGGATGCATATACACAAGTCTGTGTGTGTGCAGTGATGTATGAGGATACAAACCTTCCAATAGAGCCTCAAGGGCATGGCATAAACAAGCAGCCTTGGTTATCAGTAAGGCGGTAAATATTGATTATCTTAAATGGCTATCACATTACACTCATAAATATACATTGATTACACATCCGTGGGTTGATATCTTTCGATTTTGTTTAGAAAAATGCAAAGCCATTAGCAGCGCATCATACAAACAGCCACTTATAAATTTTTATTCGGCTCCTGGAGGCACCTTACGGAAAG
>JAQFJA010000010.1:13631570-13641807 GCA_029874485.1 Naso brachycentron | reverse complement strand
CCCCCCCCCCCCGGTAGGCCTGCACACAAAGAAATACAGGTAGGTGCTTTATTATATGTGTAGAAACAAAAATGGACACATCATGTCAGTTTTTTTGGCTGTTTTAAAGGCTTCGTTTCTTGCTGAATGTTCTGGTTTCATGAGACTTCTGCCTCATGGTTCTACGTCAGTACAGTTGGTTCTAATTACATCGAGGCATTCCCCTGTTAGACATATTTGTATTTGTGGTCCCGCTCCCAAAGCAGGATCCAAGACATTTCATATGTCATGACAGACTGATGGACACAGACATATAGCTTCACTCAAAGCGTGGGTTGAAGGCAACTGTCCACATAATCTGCTCCTTAACTGGACTGGGTGCAAATTCAATCACAATGTCAGCACTGGAATGAAGTCAAGTAGGGCAAGTATTTGCAAAATGAACCATGGTAGCGGGCTTTTCTGTGCTGTTGTTGCTGCTGCTGACAGGCACATTATTTGCAAAATATAATTTATTTTTAAGAATATGAGGAATTACATTTTTTCAGTGGTGCGTGTGGGTTGTGTGGGCGTGCCAGTGGCACCCATAGTGTGGTTGTCATTTCGAATGATGTGCAGTTTGCTCAAAGCCTAGTCTGTCTACAGGCTGTTTGCTTTTGATGGGTTAGTAACAATAGCTTAGTCTGCAGAGTGTGTAAAAGTAGAGGATCTGCAAGTTTTTCAGCATTGAATAACTCTCATCCTGTCTACAGAACTCGTGCATCTCTATATTTAGCCATTTTCATCAAGGCCTGACCAATATAAACACGACATCGACCTCAAAAATCCGATATCGGTCGGGCCCAGTTTTTTATATCGTCATCTTGTATCTCTCTTGCAAGTTATGCATCTGTGTGCATATGCCTGTTTTTTTTTTTCAATTAACAATTTCCAGTGATTTTAAATTACCTAAAAACAAAATAATTTTTGACATATTTAGACATAAAGGTGATAAGACCTTATGTACTGGGGAACCCATATCATTGCTTTGACCATTAGTCTGATTTTTGACATGTTTCCTATATTGTGCCATAAATCTAACAGAAAATGTGTGCATTCTTGGTATTTATGTATGTATATCTGTATAGAAGTATGTGCTAGGTGCATACAGACATGAATACACATACAGGTGCAGTGTCTTGCATGCCTGATTCTTTGTAAATAGCACTTGAAGGGCAGCACATACAGAAATTTGTTCCTCAGGATTATCACCACGCGTCTACACAGTCATTTTTCCTCAAAATTATTAGGTCTGACGTCAACGTAATTCTCAGTGGTTCTGCTTTTCCTTTAGAAAATGGCTTAAAAAATCTATTTTGAAACAAGTCAGAGGGCAGCTACTGTATAAATCTCCAACAAAATCCGAGTTTCAAGCGTGTCACAGGTTACAAATCATATTGAGATGAGAGGATTACCGCTATTATTGGTGGAAAAAAGAACATTCTGTGATTATAGCTAGACTGTGTGTGCGGATACAAAGAGCTCTGATTACTGCTGGCACCGCCGCCCCACTTCCCAGGATACCAAGCATTGACTGGCACAGCAGGGGGACAGGAAAGGCTGTAAGCATACCCACACGTACATGTCAACACGCAGGCACACATGCAGGCGCACATCAAACACTGTGATTAGCACTCCGTAGGTTAATCTCATGCTTTGCCGTCAGCCCACATCCCCATATTTTACCCGTTCTTATAATTTAACTATTCTGTTATGGAGTTCATCTGTTGTAAATACACAGAACACATGCAAATTTGTGTAACAGAGCTAATATTTAAACATTATACAGAAGTGTTTCTGGATGATTACCTCTCTGAGCGATGGTGTATAGAACAGCCCTCGATTCCCAATAAAATACCAATAAAGTTTCATGATCTCTCAAAACACCAGTTGTCCACTCTTAAATGCTTTTTCCTGTTTGTGTTGCCAATGGCAACGATTTGGCTTGGCTCAGCGGTGATGTCAGCAGTGATGTATGAGTGCTGGAGTGCAGAGGGGATGATCTCAGCAGAGGGGAAGTCCCACAAGACCCATATCAGCTGCAGCCAGCATTCACCGGCAGGACTTTCTCACACTCAGTATCTGCACTCACAACTAAAGCTGTCGTGACCCCCACAAAGCCCACCGCCTGATCCCTAACAGGCATCGCCAGTCATGCAGCACACAGCATGACAAAGACCTCTGACATGTGCGCATGCACAGTCCCACACACCATACACTGTCTAACATAACAAAGCAGAGAGCAGGGAATGCTTAGCGGATAATTCCGGATTAAATTAGAGTTACACTATGGAGCATTTAACCACTAGAGGTGCTGTAGAGCACCGTCTCTCTCTTGCTCTGCCCACAGACGAGGGTTGACGTGCCACACTTTTCCAGCAGTACAAATGTATGTTGAAATTTCATTGGGAATATAATACTATCTTCATTATTCACTCTTGCTTTGTGAATTTAACGGGTAATAGTGAACTTTCCAGCATGCAGCCAAGCCTGCCTTCATGCTGACATTTATTTTTGTGCACATTTTGACGTTAAAATATTTATCAGATATGCCACAAAGGTCAATTAGCTCCAACATTTAATGTTTTTAAGATTCAGCAAACATTCTGGCTTCATTCAAACATTCAAGTTGACAAAAGATGTCTGATGCCTTTAGGTTCCATAAATTGACACATGGTGTAAATGGTACCAATGTGTCAAAAAAAAAAAAAAGAGACTGATGGCAAAGAATAACATATTTTAATTGAAGCACATTTTTCAGGACTTGATGATGCGTTAATTTAATCTTTAGAACAAGAACATTGAGTGCAAACAATGTTTGTATTCATTCAGTGCTTCACCTTTCAGTTGTGAAAGTTATGAAATGTTCCTTTTTTGTATGCTGTAATTTAAATAGGGTGTAGCTGTAGTATTTCCTGTAACTAAGGCCAGAGTTTAAATTTAAGGCATGTGGCGTTTTGAGCATGTGACCTGTGGCTTTATGTCCGCGCTCTGGTCTGTTGTTGGCATCAGTGTATTGGTGCTGATATTCAAACCAGTTCGATGCTGCATTCTGACAAACTGTAGTCACAGCACTGTGGTGACATTATGGCTCTTCCTTCAGTCCTCAGCATAGTGGCCTCTGTCCAGGTTGTCAGAGTTCTGTCCAGCCTTTCCCTCTATGTCAAGTAACACTGGATCCATAAATGAATGGTTGCCTCTTCTCAAAACAGCTGTGCAACGGGCCATGGATGGGAAAAAAAGCATAAGAGCACCAACCACATGGATAAAGATTAGGAATGCTTGTACTGCGTCTGTGTTGTAGGCATAGGCAAGTGCAAAGTCGTGTGCTGTTATGTGCGAGAATCTGTTCTTGTGCGTATAAGTTGTGAACTCTTATGAGGTGTTAAGGGATCAAGAGCCAGTAATGAATCACAGGGTGAATTATTTTTCTTCCCTGGATTCACACCACATTAATGTCTCACTCAAAGGTGGGTGTTTAATGGCTGTTGTAAAAGGAAAGGTTGGTGAAAACATAAAAGTGCTGAAGTGAAAACAGTGTGTTCTGAGTGTGGGAGAGGATTAATGTGCAAGTTTCTGGTTATTAACAAACATGGATGGTCCATTTTAATACAGTTCTTTACACTTAAAATCATCTTGAAAATGTCTCCCATTCATTTGTTGTCATTCTAAAAGGTGGGGGTCCTTCTAAAACCAGTTAGAATACTTCTGTGCAGTTTTTAAGGAAAATGGAGACGTTTTTCTGTGCTTCGATGTGAGCAAAATTACTATACTGACATTCATGAGTTCATGACAGTGGGTTGCCTTTTTATTTTTGGGCACCCTACCAAAGACTTAGTACTCTGTGGCAAATGTTGTGGCCAGGTCTCATGCATTATTGCTGCTTGGCCCCAGGGGGAGCTGTTGCTCCAGCTGTGGATGGTAAAACCCCTGTCTTGTCCTGCCCTGTCCCTCCTGTCCTGCCCCCTGGATCCATGAAACATCCTCTTGCAGATTGTGTTTGTCTTCTCTGCCCATTTTTTTTATCAGTTTTATCTTTCACGTCCCTATCTCTTGCTGCCATTATGTTACAGCCAAGTCCAAAACATTTATGATTTCTAACTTTTTTCCCCCATTTTTTTTGTTCACTGACAGTGACCATATTTTCATTGTGCCTTCACATCTTTTCTAAAACCAGAGCTGCAGCTGTAAACATGTTTCCACCACATGTCCTGCTTTCAGATGCCAGGCGCTTGTGCAGAGACTGCATCAGAATTCTGGTTGAGGTTATGACTGAGCTAACTAAGCCGTGGAACTAGACAGTATCTAAGCTGGGCAGACTGATCCAGCCACAGTTAAATTTCAGTCTGACTCAAAGTGTAGAGCGAAGATGCGTTAGTGCCTCTATTCTCATCAGCTTTACCACTGAAGATCTTGTTGGGCCTCAGTTTACGGTGAGTAAAGCCTTTGCCTGCTACACATTTCACCCGGCATTGATATTTATGTCAGAGGTAGTATCAAAGTAAAACATATGACAAGCGTTTGTGTAGGTGTGGGTGCGTCTGCCTGTAGAGGGGTTTACTGAGGATCTGAAGTTTGAAAGAGCAGCCTTGTGATGTCTAAGCTGAAATCATATTACCAGGTGCATTTATGTCATATAAATTTGGTTTTATCCTGACAAATGTGGCTTGATTTATGACTTTTGTTTATTTCTTTGACTGACAATCAATTGAAGCAATGCTGCATTGCCTAAAACCTTATGTTATGAACATGAGTATTGACTATGTGAACTCAAACATGAGCTTTATTTGAGCTGTGGTGTTTTGGTCGGTCCACACCAATCATTATTCTACATATGCTTCGCATGCCCAGCTCCCCCAACCCATCAGACTCTGGGACCAGAGCCAGAGAGGTAAGATTCCTTCCTACAACACACACACACACACACACACACACACACACACACACACCCTTTGGAAATACCCCTTCCCAGCTCAGAATTTGGTTTTTAAATCCCTTCCAGATATGATAAAGAGAGCTTTAAATTGTTATACTCAAATCTTAAGTCTGCGCTTTATAAGCCATATGTGCTCATATTTTTTCTGCTCTGAGACCATCAAGACCAGATCGTCTCGCAGCTGTCTCTCAATGTATTCCAGACTTTTGACTAGATGAGAAGGGAAACAGTGCATATAGAGTAAAGAGGAGAGAGAAATTAATTAAAACCTGAGATGTTTTCTTTTGCTGAGTGGTCTGAGACACAGTGGTCTCATGGGTTGTGGGCAGTGCGGGTGAATAGTCGATGCAATAAATTCATTCATGCATTCACTCTGATGTTGAATTAATGAGATGAGCAGGAGAAGGAGAGCCATGATCAGATGGAAGGTAAATACTATACTGGTGTGGCTACATGCCAGCTCTGCACCACAGGATATGGATCTCTTTTCAGCCAGCATGGGCTCAGCACCAAACCCCTGCAGCAGTGCACTCCTGTAACAACACAAGCCTCCTGTGACTGTGTGTAAATGTGTGTCTGTGAGTCCTCCAGGGACTCCTAGCTTGTCTTCATCCCTCTGACCATCCCTGATCATTTTCTCTATCTGTATCTGTCTGATTAACACCAGGGCCCACCTGGGATTTTGGAGTCAATGCCAATACAGATATTAGAGAGCAAGAAAATTTTGTTATCTGATATATCGGTCGAAACTCTATACTTGTAAATGTGGTTATCAAATACTTGACAAAGATATGTATTAGAGGCAGGATATCTTACATTTTAACAAACTTTGTTCCAAACATCAGTGTACTGAGCTGAACACTTCACTGTAGCTATATTATAGAGTGCCCTCTGCTGGACAAACTACATAATCAAACCATACTAAATCAATAGTCCAAGCATTTTTTCAGGCCATAAGAAACAGTTTTCATTTCAGTGCATATTAGAACAACATATGCTGATACCAATATATCTGCAATAGGCCAATATTGGCCAATAATATCGCCAAACTGATAAATCCAGCGGGCCCTAATGAAGACAACAAAAGTTGATACTCAGTGTCTAGCAGTTATAGTTTTTAGCAGTTAATGCTTGTAGAAAGTGTTTATGGTTTAACTTTTTTTTTTTAATTTAATGTTTAAAAATGTTTGGTTGCTGATCTCAGTTTTTTCAGGTTGATATTTATGTGGTTTCAGTATCTTGAGATTCAAATGGTTGATCAGAGTAATTATTTAGAAACATCAAGATGAGCTTAAAGAAATTATAGAGGGCCTTTTTTTCGTGATATAGATTCAAAGATTAATCAAATAGTCATAATAATACAAAATACCTAATGAGAAATGTCTTTCGATAGCTATCTTTGTTTCTTGTTTGAGCACCAAAAATACCTTGATGAAAAATTGTGTTATAATGCACTGAATCAGGCCAAATGAGGACACATGCAGTCTGTATTCAGACACGGAATCTCCTGTTTTGGAACGTGTCCTTACCTCAGGCAAGACCATCTGTATCCCAAACTCAGTTTTACTCAACCTGCATTTTATCTCACTGGGCCCATTAACCTTTCCACTGCTTCTCGTCCTGCTGAGTCGTCTTGGCTCCAAAGAAGCCTCGCTCTTCCAGAAGGGTGGGGGGGCAGTGGAGCAGACTCATTACTGGTGCATTGGCCGGCCTCTAACCCAGACTGGAAGGACAGTCATTAAACACACAAACCTAATGACCGCCGACTGCTCCATTTGTTTTTTTGTTTTTGTTTTTTTCTGTCAGCCCAAATGTGGTGTGTGTTTGTGGTGTGTGCTCACATGTTGGCACACATTACTGATATGTTCTGTCAGGACACAAGCAGCGGAGCAGCAGAGGGATCGGGTCAGTGAGAGTGAGTCAGAAAGGTGTGTTAATTGGTTCTGAGTGACCATCTGGACCAGAGATTTCAGACAGGACTCCCCACCAGCCTTTAATGAGGTCTTGTCAAGCCGGAGCAACCATCACCAAGGCTGATGCCAAGCATCAGAGCATCGTCACGGTACCCTCTGAAACCTTCTACCACCTCAAAGGTTATGAGTCAGCAAATTACAGCACAGAGACACACCAGGACGCATCACTGATATATGGCTTAAATGTTTCACATAGATATATTAGAGTTATAACCAGATCAGGTATTGAATCAGAATACTTTTTTGGTACCTGAATGGGTCCTTAGAACTGGCTCTCAAATGGTTTATATATTAATAGTTCTTGATTAAAATAAAAGTCTGTAAATTCCAGGTTGTGTTGCTTGAGAGTTCTTTTAGCTGCTTTTGTTTAGTGATTATTTTGTCTATGTGAAATTTAGTTCCTTTTGAGAAAAGTTGTGCTTCAGTATCATAACTTATCTCATTAGCACTGATTTAGAAACATTTGATACTCAGCCCTGAGGGCTGTACCGCATGTCATTTTTTGACATTCCAAGTGTCTACTGAGGTTTTTGAACAAATCTTCATATGTCTGTCGTTAAATTTTATGGGGGTTGTCATCATCCTCTCACTTCCCACCCACTCACACACAGAAAGGTATTTGTCTTTTGTTGCATGCGTGCAGTTTTAACACTGGATTATTTGGAGGCTGAAGTAAAGATAAATCCTTTTTTTATACCAAAAGTTTGAAAAATAAACTCTGTTCTCTCCTCCTGTTGGGGGATGGCAAGGGATGAAGGCAGAATAGGGTGTTTTTTGTCCTCCAGAAGCTTTGGTCAGACCCTGAATCTCGTGTAGGTGCAATCATCAACACCAGTATAGACAACTGCAGATTATAAAAACAGAACAAGATTTCGCTGACAGAAACATCTCCTTCCGTTCGTATGTGCATCGATTTATGTGCTTGAGAGCCCAATCCTGGAGTTCTACCAGGATCTTGTATGCCCCCATGTAAACCTGTTTGAGTAATTAGGAAAATAATATGCAAGTTTTGTTTTGTTTTGTGATTTGCGGCCCGTTGCTGTCGCTGGGTTCATATTTTGCCTGAGTAAGCAGGATCCTCTGGGCTAAAATGGGGGGAAATTCCTGTGAAAGTGGAGGGCTACAGTGGTTGAGCTGAGTTTGCACTATGTTTGTGTGTTGTGTGGTTGACTTTCCTGTAGACGGCCAGACCGACAGACAGACAGACAGAATGGGACTACACATACACACAGAGCAGCCAGAGAGGGTTTTGGGGGGCTGGGGGGTGGCGGTTAAATGAGACGGGCAGAGCAGCTGATTGATTGTCCAGCCTGCCAGTCATTTGTGCTGTTTTCTTGTGTCAGTAGTGTTGATAATGTATTTTTGAGATAGATTTTAACTGTAATGAGATTTTTGGGGCCGATACAGATATCAGGGAGCAAGAAAACTCCACTATCCCATATATCGGCCGATGTTATCAGCTGAATGTGGTTGTAAAATATCTGTGACAAGGACATGTAATTGAGGCAGGATATCAGACATCTTAACAAACCTAATTACTAACCTTAGTGCACTGAGCAGTAAACACTTATTAGTTATTAAATAACAAACCGCCTTCTGCTGGATAATCAATGTTATTACACCATTTCAAATCACTAGTCCAAGCATTTTTCTGGCCTTAAAAAACAGCTTAAATTGACTCATATTGGAGAACATGCCGAAACCAATGTATCTGCAATAGGCCAATAACCGCAAACTGATATATCAGTAGGGCCCTATTTTGAATATGCACATATAATATGCAGAGAGATGGTAGTTAAGGAGAATTATTCTGTTAACGTCATACTGTTAGGAACAATTGCAGCGAAATAAATATAGCAATTGTAATTTGAATAAAGAAACAGGGAGCTGGGATAAACTCGATCTGAACTGTTTGGATGAGACAATCACCAAAATTAACAAAGATGCACAAGCAAAAGATACCATGTCACACTGTGATGTCAGAAAGTCATGCATGTGGAAAGGGTAGTGAGGACGCACAAGTGAAAATAATAAATTATCAGGAAGGGAATGTGAAGAGCTGAATGTGATGCGGTCAAGGTTGGACTCTGGACCCAACTGGATAATGATGTCAGCATGGAGGTCTTATATAATGTGATCTGGCCAAGCCACATACAGTACATGCTGTTGGACCGCAGTGAAATCCGGAGCACAGTGCCAAAGCACATGAACAATTTAGTCTGGAGTACCTGAACTCTAGAGCTATTTTTACAAACTTGAGATTTATTTATTTTTTAAATTTATTTGTGGTTACTGGACACAATGTAAATCAACCATTGTTAGAAGATGGATTTCCTCTCGGTTGTTTAGATTCCTCGTTTGTGTCTTTGTCAGCAGGATATCTGAAAATGGATTTCCATGCAGTTTAGTGGACTGATAGGCCATGCGCCAAGGAATTTATAGCTATAACAATGAAATAAACAGAGCCACAGAGTGTATTCTAGATGTTTTAAATCCTTTTTGGCTCTTGAAATTCAATTATAGCATTGGGAAACTATTTCACTCTGGTGCTGGCCCAATCTTCACCAGTATCTCTGACAACAGACTGGTGTATTGGGATTTGAGTGAATAATATGTTAGTGTTGAAAATCCCTCTGCATTGAGGTTTTGATATTTATCCACCATCATTTTGAGTCAAAGGGAGATTTTTTCGCATGTCAGCATGTATTTTCACATGGCCGTTTATTTGTCTCTAATGTGCAAATGGCCAAGTATGTGTGACAGATCGTGTGTCACGGTTTGTGTGTGAGATATATGATGGCTGGGTGAATGCTGACAGTAATTACAGAAGGCCGTACCACAGAGCAGCCCGGGGATGGCTGAGGAACAAGTTATTATAACATCTAATACATAACCAAATGTCAGCCGTGTCTGCAGCCTTTGCTGCAAGCAGTGTGATATGAAAGTGCAGGGAAGTGAAGGTGTAAGTAGTAATGATGCATGGCTCTCTATTTTGCATGAAAAGCTTATAAATGTGGACTTGAGGTACTTTAAGAATTGATTTGCAGTTTGCATGCACTTCCCAATCCTGTGTCAAAGAGTGCACGCCTGAGTGTGCTCTATATTTCCTGATCTGTTTATGTGTGTGTGCCAGGGATAATGTGGCATCTCTACAACTGCAATTTTCTCTCACATCACTCTCCACGAGAGAGTCTCTCTCTGCTTCTGTTGGAACTGAGAGTTGTTTGTTTTCGGTTTCCACTAGTTAGGGTGACCACCTATCAAATGCTCACCTAGCTTTTGATTACACCTAATAAATAAAAAAGAATCC
>JAQFJA010000010.1:13621470-13631470 GCA_029874485.1 Naso brachycentron | reverse complement strand
GATTACACCTAATAAATAAAAAAGAATCCGACATTTCAAAAGCATCCATTAAAAGTACCAAAATATGGTCAGGTATTAGCAGTATTTTTAATCCCAGCTTCTTGCTGCATGTTAACTGGGATAACAGGTGAGAGTGTTTAGGTAGAGACCCATAAAATCTTTATCGAGCCCCACTGGCTACTGTCTTGTTGGCCTTAAACTGTACCGTAAATGCAAAGCTACCTTATCTCTGCATGTGTGAGTGCGTTAGCTTGACTGTGCATGCATTCCTGTCTTCCTGTGAGTGGTTTTGTGTCCTATAAACCTGAAGCATGCACTATAAAACTGAGCTCGAGTCGAAACTGCAAGAGGATAATTATGTGTTTAGAGCACACATGGTCATTAATAACAGCGAGGCCAGGCTTATTTCACTGTATCTTGCTCAGAGGCTAACATATGGCAGAGCGGCTGACTTGACGGGACAGGATGTGCAGGAGGATATAATAGACAGCTTAGTGTCCTGTATGCAAGGAG
This sequence comes from Naso brachycentron, assembly GCA_029874485.1. Classification (NCBI taxonomy): domain Eukaryota; kingdom Metazoa; phylum Chordata; class Actinopteri; order Acanthuriformes; family Acanthuridae; genus Naso; species Naso brachycentron. The sequence continues at coordinate 13,630,957 of JAQFJA010000010.1, read as the reverse complement.
GGCTTGTGCTTTGAGGTTTGTAAGTGTATTTGACAACAGTAGGGGGCACCAATATGTTCCATTGTACTGCCTCTTTCTTGATAGACATACTTTGAAGAAACACAGTGAGAAAGAGAAAGCAACAATTTTAAAGTTCTTTGAAAGCTGGAAAACAATGGCAAAATGTTCATCACTGATAAGCAAAAGATTTTTAACAAAACGGTGTTTTGTGGCAAAAAAATGTATTAAAGATAGATATTAAAAAGTAAATTTCAAGTACCAGTATGTAGTAACAGTACTGGTTGGTTCTGGATTGCTCACGTTTGCCCCAGTACATGCAGAGCTCCAGTACACAGTGTGATGATACACTGGGCATTACCCATCAGCCTGGCACCGCCACCATGACACCAACCCAGCTGCCAGCCGAGTCTCATGACTTCCATCCACAGTGTGAAACACGTCTCCACTGTCTGCACCTGTGGGCTCGCTCACACAAACAAACACAAACAAACAAACATGCACTTTATACCCTGTTCTGACTCCTTTTAAGCACAGCGGCGAACAGGGATTTCACAAAGATGCAGTTTGCTTGTCTTCCAAGACCATTTTCTCTGTCAAACTCACATCCCTCAGTTAGAAGGAAACTCGCTTATATCCAAAACAACATCTGTCCTTTCAGTCACGCCTGATTAAAACACTCTGGAATGCCAGTTCACTCACACATACACACAATAGTGTAAAACAATCATCCACCACATGGCCACGAAGGCATACACTGCATGGAGAATCTGGAAATCCAAGGCTTAGCAGAAATATGCTTTGTTTTTATGTCGCTGTTTTTTCTTCACACAGCACATGAAAGGGACCCACAATTACCGCCGCATTAACAAAAGGATTTACTACTTGTAAAACCTCCTCGGAAAGACTTGTGTCCGTGGGAGGCACGAGATACTTTACGAAATTGCCAACAGATACAGAACTCTAAGCATTAAATGTCAAATTCACTTAAAATATGGCATGAAGAGCATGACAGTTGTGCAACAAATCGCATTCCAATAAAAATGTTTTGTCTGAGTTGAAGTGGAGTTAGCAGGTCATGTTGCTGAAACACTGAGAACCCTCTGATCTGTTTTCCTTTATTCTCACTGCGTGGCCGTGACACTGATAGTTATCATTATTTTCTTCTCGCCCTTGAATTCCTGAACTGCACCGACGCCCGCGCAGGATATTGTATTCCATTCTTTAAAGGCAGGTGTGCAGATTTCGGCACGCTTTCCCTGACATTGCCCCAGTGTTTGGATCCTTGTAGCTGACATACTGTACAGCTGTTTGAGAAGACAGTGTGTGTGGTGCTACAAACAGCTGGTTATCACATGCGCCACATACAGCAGGCAGACCTTCATCTCTTTTTCCATTTGATGTTCTCAGTGTTCTCCCGTGTATATCGCTTTGTGTCTTTATCTCTCACTTTCTCAATTATCTTCCTTTTCCTTTCTCCTCCGTCTCTCTCCCTCTGGCCCCAGAAGCAATTCCTCTGTTGATGTTTGAAGTTAACATTTCCCCGAGCTTTCAAAAGACTCCAGTGTTATGGTTGACCACCCTATGAAAAGTAATACCCAGAGCACACAAACAGCAAGCGCCAGCCGTTGATTATTACTCCCTGAAAGCATTGTTTTCAGTGGAAAGAGCAGTGTGTTGATTTAATTTAATGAGTTGCTTAGCCAGGGGAGGGGACCAAGGAAACAGTAATTAATTGTCATGCTAATTGGGCTTGTGTGATAACTCCCACACAAGACTCAGCGGAGTGTGAAGCACACTGGGGCTGGCCTGGCCGCCTACGCATCGCACACACTTGATTGCACGCTGAAATACACACAAACACACCTATATAAGCACACATAGATAAATAAGCATAACAAATGCTCACATCCAGAGTGGTTCAAAGAAAATACCGGGGGACCGTCAGGCTTTTGACCCACGGACTAAGCAGAATTAATGATGTGAAAATCTTGATCCCAATTATTCATTAAGTAGTAGCATGCTGAGAAGCAAGAGATAAGGATTCAGGACATTCGATCCAATTAAGCTTTGAGTGGAAAAGCCACATGTGTTGTTTTGAAAAAGGGGGACGACGTATAGAGACAAAAAACATGATCGATAATGATATGGTAATCTGAGAAAAAAGGTCAATAACAGATGAATCACTAAACTTTTGTCATTTAATGTCTTCAAAAACTAGAGGGTGAATGTGCCAGAAAATCCAGGCACTGACAGTATATGTATGTGTCAAAGCTGTGTGGTCATGTTGAGCATTCCTTAAGTGCATTGGTGGTGCCCTTGATGTCTGTCAGCCATGTACGTTGTTAATCACCCCTGCCAGCGCCGTTCATGACTCCCCCAGGGGCTATTTTTAAGGCCTGGGGTCACTGACCCCCAGGAAGGGTCACTCTCACTATCAGGGGAGGTCCAGTCCTGCTTTGCTTTAACACCATCTGCATTCTTTTTCTATCTCTATCTCTGCCCTCTCCTTGCTTCTTCTTAGCTCCACCTTTCAGTCCAAACAACTCATGCGTATGACTAAATGTTGGTGGACTTTGACCTATGGCATTCAGAGTGAGGCAAACAACCTCCAAGGATCGTAAAAGCATCACCATTATATATCTTTGTCAGTTTGATAGAAAATACTTTTATGTGACCAGCTGTAAAGACTCCCCTACTCCCTTGATCTCCTCCCAGACCTTTATCTCTCTATTCTCTCTTTTCTCTGCTCCTACCTCACATCACCACCCCTATGAGTGTGTTTAGACATGCTGCCCAGGTTTTGTGATAATCTTGCTTAGTCATCTACAGTGGAAAGTTACACACCGCAATTCACTGTAATCCAGGGCAAGTGCATTTATAGAAAGTCTGTCGCCTCGACGGAAGTTTATCTTTCACATTATTTTGCCTGTGGGAGTGTTTGAGTGGTTAATGAAGGGGCTTGGTGGGAGATTCGTTGAATCTTTGTAGACGTAAGGTCCCTGTAATGCCCTAATGTCTGTGGTGAAAACTGTAAAAAATGAAACAAAACAAAACAAAAAAACACTTGTTCTTCCCAGAGACGACAAGACAGTGAGATTATGTCATGTCCAGGCCTGCTCCACAATATTTTTCTTCTTGTTCCTTGTTGGCTTTGCCAATTAAGTTCATGTTGTCGATTTCATCACTTTTTCAGCTGTTTCTGTTTCAATCCCGAGCATTTTAAGATTTCTGGTTGTAGCTTAAAATAGTGGTAAAAAGGTTACTTTGTAATGTTGTGTTGCACATTCAACAGCTTTAAGTAGGGCCTGACCTATACTTGGTTTGCTGATATTATAGGCCGATGTTGCCCTATTGCAGATATATCAGTATCGGCGTATGTGTACTCCGAAATACGCAAATATTAAAATAGCTTTTTTATTACCATAAAAAATGCTGGAAATAGTTTTTTTAAAGTGGTTTAATTACATAATTGTTCAGTAGAGGGCGGTCCATTATATAATAACTTACAAGTGAAGTATTTATTGTTCAGTGCACTGATGTTTGGAACAAAGGATGTTAAAATGCACGATATCCTGATTCTATTACATATCTGTATCACAAGTATTTGAAAACCACATTCAGTCAATATTATGCACATATAATAACAGCTAATGTAACAGATATCAGATTTTTCTTGCTCCCTAATATCAGTATCAGCATCAGTCACAACAATCCTACATCAGTTGGGTCAAAGCTTTGGGTCTCATTTGTAAAAATATGGTTGTTTTACATGTTTTTATATTATTTCACACATCAGTAACCCAAACTGAAACAGCTTCAGCACATAACAAGACTGATATAAATGCTCCTTTTCTTCCATTTATTATTTCTAGATTTTTTTTTTCATGCTTTCCCAAATGTGATGACGCTGTGTAATTTTCGTTTCGTCCTACAGCAAAGCCAGCAGGATCAGCACAGGAGAAGACTGCATGATGAGACAATGAAGCTATTAATAATAGATAATAGATAGGAGAGTAGATGAAAGGAGATGAAAGACAGTGAAAGTGTCAAAATAACTTTAATACTTGACATCCATCAGAAAATAGTCCAAGTCCTGAGGCTTTCAAACTGTGTTCAAAGTAACTCATGCTAGCAATTTATATTCTTGACATCATCCCTTCCATGAAAGATCCCCCTACATATTTTGAGAACTGTGAAATAAGTTTATCTTTTGCGCCCTATTTTCAGACCGCATGTATAGTCACATGAACTGGTTGCAGGCGTATCCTCCTCATGTGCATATTATCAAAATTGTGTCCTTATTTCAAACCAAACGTTTCCCATCCTTTCTGATTAAAGGAGACAACTGTTACACACGTAATAACCTGGCAATTAGCATATGGTGAAATAAGTAACAAGTGACTTTTGTTTCCTCTTGTCTGGCAACATGACACCTTGATTAGTGGGTAGTGTGAAGTGGTAAGGGGAAAGCTGGCATCTACACACACATACACACACAGCGGCAGTGTTTGATGAGTGTGCACTGAGTCAACAGGCTTCCTCCTCTCCTCATTAACAGTTTGACCCCTCTGTTTGAGTTGATCCAGGTGGGGTCACACTGTCTTGTATTTGGGTAAGGGGGGGTTTTGGCAGGAAGGCTGTTTGTACGTGTAGAGTGGTAAGTGTGTGCGGGCGTATGTGTGTGTGGAGGGGTTACTCCCACCACCTCCTTTTTAGCTGGAAGGAGGGGGGAAGTTCGAGGTGGTGCCTCAAAAAACACAATGTGGACAACGTTTTTGGCAGTATGGACACACACACACACACTAGCAGTCCACCACTTGCTGCTGCTATCACCCTGTGGTTACAGATGTGAGGTCAGCAGTGCAAACCCCCACGTTGTCAGCAAACAAAGCTGCTCTAGTGCGAGCGTGTGTTCTGTGTGTTTAGACTGCGGGCAGGGTACTGTTGAGCAGCTGTCGCTCACCAACGCCAGTAAAAGTTGTGCTTCACTTTCACACACACACACACACACTTTGAACCGTGTCACTACATAAAGGAACAGCCAGTGCCAGCAAACAGGAGTAACTTGGATAATAATTCAGATTTTCTGGTGCATGGGGACCAACCTGCAAACACTTAGGTCCATGCTGAATATCTCGCCAACATTTAATAGAAAACCGTGAGGTTTTTTATTACTATGCATGGGTCCCCATAGGAGGAACCCTACTAAGTTTTGTGATCCCCTGACTTGACCACAAGAGCCACCACGATGTTTTGTGGGGGGTTTTTTAAATTTATCCTGTGAAGTATAGGAGGGATTGCCATGAAATTTTGGCCAGGCATGCACAGTCCCCAGAGGATGAATTGTGAAAATCTACATTTTCTGAGCTTTTTTTTTCATCCAATACTTTAGTTTATGACCAAATAGGCCACATGCTAAATTACATTCTTATGATCCTTAGCTGTATTTTGCATTTAGTGCTGTTCCCACCCGGCTCTTAGGCTGCAACAAAAATTATGTTGGAGATGAGGTTGTTACAAAATAACATCAACTTTATTCCCAAACGAAATGAGTAACAAATAATGCAAGGTCAGTATTAGTAGTCAGAAGTGTAGGCGTGTATGGGGGCATGTGTGAGTGCGTGGAACAAAGCAAAAAGAGCAGCCTCACCACCGTGTCCGCACGGGTGGAGTGAGCAGATGAAGTGAGAGAGCTTTTTTATGGAGAAGGGGGTTTACGATGAAGGCAGCACTGGGCCCAGGTGTATGTCATCATCTGATGGTGATGCCGCCTCGACCAAAGCCTGCAAGAGTAAAGGGAGACCTGCAAGCCAGCACACGCCTATTGGCATGGAGGCGTTGTCACAGTGCTAATTACCTAATGTCAGCATGCTAAACGCTAAATTATTGCTTTAACGTTGCATCTGCTCAACATTATCATGCTAGCATTATCACTGTGAACATGTTTGCGTGTTGATTTGAGCAATTAGCTCAAAACACTGTTGTGCTCAAGTCAAGTCTCACAGAGCTAGTATATCCTAAGACTGTAAAGGTTTGGTGTGTAAGGTACAGGGGCATCTAGTGGTCAAGTTGCAGATTGCATGCAACTGCTCACCCTCCCCTTGCATGCATGAGGAAAAACCTATGCTAACCTACACTGGCAGCGAAACTCGCAACAAACGCAAAAATCCCTCTTTGAAGACCGTGTTTGTTTTGTCCATTCTGGGATACTGTAGAAACACGGCGGGCTCCATAGAGGAGAACCTGCTCACTCTCTAGATATAAAAGGCTCCTTCTAATTTAGGCTAATTAAAACACAGAAACCCCTATTTTCAGATGATTGTACACCATTGAAAATATACTTATGAATATTTGATTCCATTTCTACCATGTTCTACAAATAGATCCCCCTAAATCCCACACAGTGGACCTTTAAATAAAATTGTAGGCTACACAAAGTGATCACGGAGCTGCAAGAATGCACATCCATCATAAAAACGTAAGGAAGCCTTTTGCACCCTGCATAATCCACAGTCGGCCATATCACATATCTCCTTGCACTACAAGTGAAACTGTAGCTTCAGGGATTATTGTGTAACTGATCACCTTTTACATGGTTACAGAGAGGAATGTGGGATTAATGTTTTTCCTGCTCTGTTCTTCTCCTTGGGTTTATGTTACTTTTAAGTGCATGTTCTCATTGCATGTGGTGCCATGTGCTGATCTGGTAAACAGCAGGTGAGAGCAGCATTTTGAATTGATTCGAAACCACAGGGAAGGGAGCTGAGTGAGGAACTGTGATTTAAAACGCTCAATCTTCCTCTCTGTCTCGCTCTATCTGCAGTCCTCCTGGCATCTGTCACAAAACCTGGCAGCTGTTGCCGCTCTGAGAAAATGTGCTTCTGACAACAACAGGGAGAATCAGAGATAGAGTCTCTGGACTTCTTCATTACAATAGAGTAGCCTGCTGGCGGAGCATAACAAACGGATGATCAGACGAGATAACGGTGCAATTTCATGCTTGTACATAATGTTTCTTTTTGGCCTGCTTGTATATAAATGAGCTTTGCAGCACAGAGACCATTGCTGTGTCACTGTATACTAACTACTGTTTGCGACGTGTTTGTGAGGCCGTCCTGAGGCAAAAGCAACACACATAAAGTAGCTTCAGTGAGAGTTTTATGTTTTTGTGTCATTGTCCCGCATTTTGTCCAGATTTATGCCCGGCAAAGGGCACAGAATGCGTCACCCCCTTAAAAACACTTTTCCCATGTGCTTTTTTGTTTTTCATTCAATTGTGTGGAGAATGTGCTTTGTTCACACTCCCTATTCAGTGCCAGCAGGAGAGACGTATTGGTGGAAAGCCGTGTCAGCATGAGATAAAAAGTTTTCTGGGCTGGTGAAAAAAAAAAAAAAAAGAAAGAAAAAAATTTAAAAAATAAAATCCCTTAAACAGACTGTGGTCTTGTAATGGCTTTGAGAACATTTTACTGGTATCAGTTAAGCTATAAACAGCATTTAAAAGCATCAGAGAGGCCAATGGAGACACAGAAATCATCTTTAATTATGTTTGTTCACTACAAATGTTAAGATTTGATCAAAAGAATCAGGGTTAAAATAAAAAGTGTCAAAGTCAAATGATCATTAATCATTCAAACAACTGCCTCTTGTTTGAAAAATTTTTATAGGAATGTTGATGATTCTTCCGGGGATGTGAGTTAATTCCTGGCCATTGTGCCTCTGACAAGTGTTTTTTCTCTGCTGTAATGTTTTGTGGGGAGGAGTGTGTGAGGGAGAAAGAGAGAGAGACGGCGGCCGCACAGAGGGGGAGGCGCCGTGTTTGGAGGATTTGCTCTGTGCTCCGGGCGTCTCACTCGGATTTTTTAATGGAATTCAGCTTATGTGTGCTCGCTCTGCTAGTTTAGACACTTTTCTGTAACTCGTTGTGGGATTCCAGTTACTTTTCATAAACTTTTCGCCAACTTGGACGACTTTTTTCTCTCCGGTGTGGTGTTTGCTTTATGCCCGGGCAGGGATCCGTGCAGTGCGAACTGTGGAGCAAGGACCACCCCGCTAGGAACTTTTCAGACCAGTTGTGGATCCACTCAACTCGCGGTCGCCTTTCTGTTTATGAATTCTTCATACAGGTTGTCGTGGGGGCTTCGTAAACATGTCAGGGCGCAATTCACGGATCGGGCCAAGCAATGTTGGAGCATTTCACCGGTGCGTCAAGGGCAACTTTCTCTAGGAGCAGCCTTGGCACCGACATCTCATTTACTGTTGGTGATCGGGCCCCTGCCTGTGGGCTTAGATTCAAGCTTGGCACCAAAGATTCGTCTGACTGAACACTAAATATTCTTAGAGTATGGAGGGTGATCAGGGGACCGGTGCGTCTTCTGCTGAGCCCCATGCAGACAGCGCTGCGGCGTCCGACAGTTTTTCCCAACTGTGGACGGACGTTATGGGGATGCTGGTAAGTTTTGGGGGGAGGGGAGCCACTTTTACAGACTGACATCACACACTCGCAACTCACTGAAAGTCCCCCCCCAATCTTCAAAGTTGACACTGATTTGCTGAATGATTGATCGTGTAGCCAGCGCGTCGGCGCATGCAAATCACGCATCAAAACAATTCCTTGCAGCGAAAGGCCCCAAATTCTGCGGCACCTCTGCTCCATGTGCGGCGGGATTCGGGTGCTGCTGTTGTGGTTTCAGTTCATACTTAAGAGGCGGTCGGACCTGAGATTGTGGTATGTTACACGTTTAGAGATTAATCCTTTGTGCTGTGTTCGTGTGTGGTTGTTTGTGTTTGGTGTGCTACATGTTCTCTGCTGGCTGGGTTGTTTTCACTGGAAGAGCTCAGCAAAGCTTCTCTGCTCGACCAGAAGTGAAACATGATTTTGTTGCTGAGGCCTTCATGTGAAGAAACGCGTTGTAGACTGAACAGACTGAATGGTAACAGTGAAAAACAAGAAATGAGAATGGCTTTGGACTCCCAGAAGTTCACCTCAGGATGCCTGAGAGATGTTGATGCCTTTGGTAAAGCTGTAGCCTATATTGTAACGACGCACATTTCTGCTGTTGTGCTTTTGTTTGGCTGCCAAAGCTGCTCTGGAGTTCACAGGCCTGTGATCTCATTGATCTGCCGACCAAATGTGTTGCACTTCCAGATGCTTCAAGACAGAGGTGTTAATTTGGTTTGGTCTGGCACTGTAGATTTGAATGGTGTGTGAATGCAGGAGTGTGTGTGAGTGGTTGTTTCATGTGTGCACTGGAGGGGGAGGCTGTGCCCTCTGACACAGGGTGGGAGACCTGGCTCCCGGCCCGGCAATTTATCCCGATTTATTGCTCTGATGGCAAATGTCTGCAGCGCTGCGCTCATCTTTGATTTCCTTCCCCTTGAGCTCAAACACACACAACATAGACAGCAGACACAGACTGTCTAAACTCTTTTGTTCCTGACAAATCCTGTGTGTCACACACACCCATCTGCACTATGTTTGTGTCCG
>JAQFJA010000010.1:13608514-13621370 GCA_029874485.1 Naso brachycentron | reverse complement strand
ATGCAACTTTTCCTTACATTAAATAGTTGGAGGTAAATAGTCGAATGAACTGCGTATAGTCTTTCGATCACTCCAAACACTTTTAAAACACAAGTCAACATTCAACCATTCACATACTGCAGGAAGCTGCTCTGCACAGCACTAACCTGTTAATCAGGAACTCATATGAACACATTCACGCACCAATGGAGCAGCCATCAGGAGCAATCTGAGGTTCACTATTTTGCCCAAGAGCACTTGACAAGACCAAGGTTGGGGATTGAATCACCAGCCTTCTTGGAGGTAGAAAACCCGCTCTGCCTCCTGATCCACAGTTACCCACAGGTCATGAACTAACTGTAAACTACTGAACAATCCAAATATCCCGTCAATAAATGTCTTACAACATTCTCAAAACCATCTGCCATCCTTCCATCAATCACGGCACTCTCACAGACACGACTCATTTTTTTTTGGGATCTTCTTCCACCTGAGTCACTTCACACATTATTGCCTTGAGTCTTGGGAAGGCTTCGATGGCTGTGATCATCTTACTTTACATTCAAACTAGCAGAATGATAATTAGTGTGAAAGTATGGAGCTCGAGTGACCTCATTGGCTGCCGACTGTCAGTGTCTTTTAAAAGCTCAGCTGGTCAGTTTGTCAAACTAGAACTAATCGTTTGACAGCCATGATAATGAATGATTTTCTGTCAGTTGCTCTTCTCTGAAGTTGATGAGTTGCTCAAGTTAATGGCAGCTTGCAGGTGTAATTAATATTAATATAATGTTTTAAAGTGAAAGCCTGTCATTTCTTTCAGCATATATGTAGCAGTGCTAAATTTAAGGTATCTTGGATTGACTTTTCAATTTGTTAATGAATCACAGTTTGATTTGAAAACTCACATAATTAGAAGTCTCTTAAATTCCCTTTTATAATGAACTTTCTTCCTATCAGTGTGCTCAGGCTCCCTTCTTTATCTATAAGATGAAAAGCTTAAGAACAATGGACAATATATTTCCCCTAAAGCAAAATGGATCGTCTATATATAAAACCACCGCTCTATGACTTTCAATGGCTTTTGTTTTGCCCGGTAGCCTGTATATGAATGCCCTTTAAATTTTGGGTTTGCTCCAACAAGCCTGCTGACTGAACTTTACTCACTGTTGCAAATGTGTTTCATCTTGGCTTCCCACACGTGAGAACAGGCCTACATACTCACACATATAGACATCTACCTGGTCCACATGCCTACTGTACTGTGTCTTTCACTGATAACTGTGTGTTTCAGCACAAATGCCCAACTCAAAAACTACTCTAACACTTAAATGTATTATATGTAACATTTCCCATGTAAATGACAAAAATTGACTGCATATATATTATATATGTATTGTTAAGTTGTGTACTTGGTTTATTCGCTAATTTCCAGAAAAACTGCGTTCGCAGAGTAAGTAAGAAGTCGACAAATGTGACTAAACATAACGTGAATCAAACTTTAAAATATTACCCAGCCTGTGAATATTTCTGCCTGAGTCCATCAGATCGATTTTCATCTGCAGTGGTGGCTTTTTAACACTGAAATAAACAAATCCCGCGATCTCACGCTACTTCAAAACATCATTAAACGGCGTCTTTTGTATCAAAATTTTGATTTAGAGACATTTAGGAGCAGAAATTGTGCATTGTGCATAAGACTGCCGATGACAAAAAGCTGCTCCACGTAAGGTCATATACAGTTGCGCTCTTAAAATAAGTTTTCCTCATGTTTTGACTGTAAATCAAACGTCGCTTGGACTTGCAGGATTTTTGTGAGGGGACCCTGTCTTTGAGGTTAACCATACACAGCACCCTGTTGTGGAATGTGCTTAATAAGAATACCTCAGTAAGCCAGTCATTTATTTGTGGTTAAATGCAAATAAATAGCCCTTGAGCTAATTAAAGTCAAAGGCAATTGAAGACGGTATGGTGCAGGAGCTATAGCTGCACCAAGTGGTTGGATTTACAGATGTGTGAATGGGAATTTGCTTTAATCTTACTCCACTTCTACAGATATGAGTCTTTTTTCAGATCTGAAGTCTCTTTGTTAAATGTTAAGAGTCACATTAAAACCGCTGTCTGTTTCTCTAATGTGTAAAGTTTTTGCGAGATGTGCATCTGTGTGGACTTGAAAATCTCTGTGATAATTCAGTCGAGTTCCTCTCCATTGCACCTAATTCGACAAACATGCTTCGAGTCTGTCGAGTTTGCTTTCATGTGGCCTTCCGAACACAGTGTGGAGAGACAGCTCAGATTTTCAGACATGCCTTCACGCTGCAGGGCAAGCTTCTAATTGCGCTCCTTCCGCATCGAGATGATTCGATCAAAAAACCTGGACAGCTGACAGTCATCCATTATTCCGTCCTTTCTTCTCTAAAAGAAACCTCTTTGCTTAGAAGGTCATCTTGAGCCGAGGCCTTGTGGAAACATTTTACTTGCCTGCAGAGAATCCTTCTCTGTTTGAAGAGAGTTTTGTGGTGCTTCACAGAGCGTGGGTGGGAGTTTGTCCATTTGGAAAACACTGATTATGTAGCAGACAGTGCTTCATTTCTAAACCTAAGGACTGGACACTAATTTCTAGACATGGTTATTGATTGTGTCTGGGAAGCATATGGTTAGATGAGGTGATCTCTATGTCTTCCTCCCACATAGCACTTCATACAGAGTGGCAGCATATGCTTCACTCCTTCTCTGCCAAACCAGGGTTAGGCGCGCCGCTTTATATCTTTGCCAGTAATGTTCTAACACAGTCTATCATAGCCTGATTTTGTCTATTGTTGCCCGCTCCAACTCCAGCTCATTCCTCTTTTGCTTCCCCCTCCCTGACTGGTCTCATTATTGAGGTCACACTGAGATCTGGCAGGTTTCCTCTGCAGGGATGGCAGAGCACTGTTAGCTCAAGCCACGGATATCCTCAGGAAGCCCTCTGAACGTGGTGGGCTTCGCCCCCTGGCCTCACCTTCCTCGACAGTCTTCCCTCATTGCTTCCATTGGCCGACAGATCATCTTTTAGTCAGACTTCTACTGGGTCTGAGTTGTGTGGAATTCTCCACTCCAGTACGTTCACCGCTTTGTAGAACTATTGTAGGTGGGGATTCTCTCCTTCTTGTCTTTTCATCCATCTATTCTCACTTATGTTTCCCCAGATTTATAACATCCGACAACATCCCTTTTCTTTGTCCTTCTGGTTTGTTTTATATGATTGGTTGGCAGAACAGTGTCACTGCTGTTCCAGTCAAGGAAGAAATGAACTGTACAGATAGAGGGCTGGGTGGAGCAAATGGATTGAATTATTTGCAATTGCTTTTATGAAGTTTGTTGTGGTGATAGGCAGGTTTGACAGGCGAATTCCCATGCGTTAAGTTTGAACTGGCGTATCTATGACTCAGGTTGAATGTGGACAATTCTATTGGTTCACTTACTGATGAAACATCAGTACAATATGACGCAATCCAAAACAGTTGGTGGCAATTTCAACCTGCTGCACCTGTCCTGAGGTTGGCAGGTGAAAGTGATCATACCTTTGACGTTCTAGCATTACATCAGATGCATGGTGCTATTGTAAACTGTAGTCATTGTTCTTTTCCCCCAGAGAATGAGCAGTCACATGGCCGGCGCCATAACAATACCATTCAACCCCTACATAACTAAGCCCCTGTATGATGGTACGGACAGGAATGTAAGCTCAAAGGAAAGACCAGAACAAACATGTTAGGCCGAGAGTGAATGGCTTCTAGCCTTTTTGGATGTCTTTCTCTGTGGTTATAATAAACAAGCACATTCTTTGAGAGACTTTGCAACATGTAATGTGAAGTGGAAAGCACGAATTGAGTGTAACCTGATGGCGAGATTAACTGTGTGCCTTGGCAGGGATTTCTAAGCATGCAAGGAGACCCAAGTTATCAGTGCCTTGCATGCTGGCTGTGGAATTTTTTAATTTGTAGAATTGTGCTGTGGAATTTGCAAGAGATTGGTTCAATGGTGCGCCATTCAGATGGTGGTCTCAAAGAAATTGTCACTTCAGCTGTGGTCTGCACGTCCCTGGCACTGTTTTTATCCAACATGCTGGGAATAACTCAAAGTATTCTTTAAAAGAAGTGTAAAAATTAATACCGCCATAGAAATTTAATCCTCAGGGAATATTTTTCACCAGGTTTACTCCCCAAAAGAAAAATATATCACATTGGCTGCGCTTGTAGCTTTCGACAAGGAAGACCCTGATGTATGTGAATAATGACAAGGGCTTCATAGCAGCTTAGTGAATGTCTGAAGTGAGAAACTTCAGTGGGAGATTGCAAGTGATGCTACCACTAATTGATTAAGTGAGCAGCTAATTAAACATCATGCCGGGTGCATTCTTATATTTGCAACCATGCTGCTTTTGTCAGCATGTATATTTACTGTATATTTACTGTATGTACTGTATATTTACTGTCTATTCTCTATTTGTTTCATTGATTTTTGTTTTTCACTTTTGAATATCCTTTTGAGACAAGGAATGAAATTTATGCATGTATTGGAATTCTTGCATGGATGCTAATCATCTCCAACTTTCCGTTGCAGTCTTGAATAAAAATGTTGTGTAAGTCACTCAGAATCAGCTCCGTAGCAATCATATCATACATTACTGAAATATTTTCCACTGTGCAGTAGTTAATCACAGTGATTATGACTGCTCCAGGGATTAGCAAATCTCACAAGTGTCTTCTCTAGCAATATCCCGTAAAAACATTTCTGTTTTATGTTAAGTGTAAAATTTTGGAAAAGAAGTCACATGTGACACTAAGTTCTGACTAATTACAAAGCATTTTGAGGAGCCATCTTGATTAAGCAGACAGTATCTTGGGCTACAGCACACAAACTCACTTGCATGTTCTTGCTTGGGTGTTGTTTGTGAGTGTGTGTGTCTCTTGTTGCTATTGTTCGACTCAGAACTGGGAGTTGCCTCCCTCATGTTCAGGGTGGAGATGCAGTTACATCAGCTGAAACTTTGTTTGACTCCTTTTCAAACGTACCTTTATCTATGAAACAAGATGTGGTAATTATTCTGGTTATTTTGTTTCCAAAAAGGCAACAAAAGGTAGGGTGAGAATTACTTTAAGGGTCATCAGTTATCTAAGCATGCCGACACACAGATCCAAATGCTTTTCAGGTCAGATAAGCTGTGGAAAATTTAACACTCATCCATGGAATCTCTCTCATTGATGTCGATTTTTTATTCCCAGACTCCAGATGTTCCTATGTATCCTCCTCTCACCCTGCAGCTGCCTCAGTCAGTCTCCCACAAATCATCCCTTGTCCAGCCTCCACCCTCACCCCCGTGCCCCCACCACCATCAGATCCCCCTATCCATCTACGCTCTCATGTTGACAGATTCCCTCTTAAATGTGTGCTAAACGTTTACACATGTGTTGACACGCTCAGTCAATCTAACCTCCTGAGAAAATAGTCAGTTTACCTTTTTCACCTGTGGCGATTCTCCCAGAGGCATTTACACTCTCTGAGCTTGTTTTCATGTACGGTCTCACAGTGAATGTACATAAGAGAGCATGTGCAGTATCACTTTACAAGGTAGTGGTGGAGGTGGCGTGTGAGGGTCAGCTGTGTTGCACTCTCATGAGCTCATGCCACTGGAGAATTGCAGGAATCCCGGTTATCTACGCACACACCAATGCTTGTGGATGGATACAGTCACGGACACACATAAGTTAGAGAGCAGCAAACATGTGCAGCTATACCTGGGGTTTACATCCAGCGTTCCCGTGGGAGTGGGGTCAGAAACATGGCAAACCTTGATTAATTAATTCTGCTGTGATGACCCAACTAATCTATCGCTGTTAACGCAAGTCGGAGTGGCTTTCTGTCAATCAGAAGTTGGTGTAATCTCTGGGAAGTTTTCGTTCTTATCTTCTAGATGTGGTAGCTAAATCAATACAGTCATGGCATGCGTATGGTGATTAAAACATCTTGGGGTTCTGTAATGAGAGCCTGCTTTCAGTCAGTGTGAGAAATGAAGGGCAAAGCATGTGTCTGCGCTGCTCTGTGAGCACTCCCACCGGGGATCCTCAGTCATCTCGAACCATATGTCTGGCCAGAACAAGATTTCTCAAGTAATGGGAGTTTGGGGAGGATAGATCACGGTGTAATTTTGAGACAGAGCATATGTGTGTTTGTTAGCGATGTTGTAATCAATGCACAATCAGTAACTACCCTTTCATAACTCTGTCCACTGAGCTGTGTGGTGTTTCGTTGGCTCGCATCAGTTTGTTTTGGTCCGATGTTTTTGAGATCTCCTGCATGCATGTGTGCATGCTAATGTGTGTTCACAAGGGCCTTATGCCCCGAAGTGTGTGCGTTTGTGAGTATGTGCGTATGTGTGTGCGTGGCATACTCACCCACACTCACAGTGATCCATTCATCTGTGGCCTGGCACCCATATAGGGAGTCCGGTTGAGAAAGACAGAGACTGAGAGAGACTGTTCGGACCCTGCACAGTGACTCAATGCTAGCTGTCTGCCTGGCACAGATTAGATCAACACTGATGAATATTCATCAGTTGGCCATCACTGCCAGAATGGCCTATATTTTCACCAAGGCAAGAGACAGGAGTTGGTCTACTCTCTCACACTTTCACAAATGAGATGGCTCCACATCCACCTGCAAAAAATGAAATAATTCTTCTGCATTGACAACCAAGATCATGTTTTCATGACTTATGGACGTGAAAGTAATTCCAGCTGACTTCATCATCTTTCTTCATGCTAAAGCCCCATTGTGTTGACAGTTTGTCACTCTGAGGCCTGTATTCAGCATTATATCCAAAGATGATTCTGTTAGGTAAGCTTTTTACTGTTTGGAGAACAGCTTCCCTCCTCAATCCTAAACACACGTCGCCCACACAAAGACAGGAACTCTGTTGATCTAAACCACGCAAACCGGAAGAGAGTGTTTTGTTTGGACTTCAGTAAATGTCTAAGGAGGTAAAGGGCATCCTTGATATGAGACAAAACCCAGGATCAAACTACGGCTGGCCAAAGAAACTTGCTGAATGGGGCTTCGATAAGACTAAAAAAAACTGCTAAAGACCTTTTATTGAGGGATATTTTTAGTTTTTCTGTTTGTATGGGCTGTGGTGTATGGGAACAACACGTGTGATTTATAAGTTTGCATGAGTAACCCATAGGAATCAGCAGTACCACTGTCGTACAAATTCATTAACTTTGTCCTTATCCCTGTGAAAGAAACAAAATATGAGCCTATTAAATCTGGGAGGCAGCATTGGAAATGGTGATGCGTGAGTGACTCTGTGTATCCCTCCGCCACCCCAAGTGCATGCCTGTAGGTATATTATATTCGCCACTAATTGCAACTGTATGTGACAGTGGTTTTAAAAAGCTGTGCTTAGGGTAACTGGAGAAGATAAAGGGGGGTGTGCTCGTTACATAGTGTGCTGACTTGTTTAGGGTTTTCTTTTCCTGATGCACTGGTGGGCTGTTGTAACTTGACAGTAGCAGCAGTAAAACAAAAAGTAAATGACTAAATCCACTCTTGTGCGTTTGAAGGAGATATGGAGCAACATGTTTCACTGTTAAAATAACAAGTTGTCCACAATTTGACAGCCTTTTTCTGTGGAATTTGATTATCAACCTTCATTTCTCAGGATGTTGTAGTTCCCAGGCTAAACTTTTCCCTCTCTTCCTCTCTCCAGGATGGTTCTCTAGGTAACATAGATGACCTTGCCCAGGAGTACTCTGAGTACTACAACACCTGCTTCAGCGACGTCAGCGACCGCATGGAGGAGCTGCGCAAAAGACGAGTCTCCCAAGAGCTTGACATGGTAAGTGCAATCAAATATGAAACTCCCGCACAAACATTCAAAAGAGAAAACATGCATAGCAACATGGTTTGAGCAAAAACAGCTGCTAGCCCAACATTTCTCTCTCCCTCCTCAGTTTTAAATTGCTTTGGACAAATGATGAATTTTTTTTTATTTTTTTGCAAATCCTTTAATAATGACCCTAGAAACCCCCCTTTTAGAATGGTAACATAGCTTTGCAGAGAGTAATTTCCACAATCTTGGCCAACGACTGGCAAGGAACAACAGTGATGGAACAACCATGAATGTGTGTTAAGGTTTAAGACTTCCCCTTAAAGGCAATATGCCTTTTCTGGATGTGAATGCAGGAGTGTTCGGAGGTCCATGGGGAAGTTTTGGGGTCTTTTTCTCAAGGATGTAGGGTAGTGGGGCACCGCTTTGGTTGCCAAGCTGCGCACAAATGCATGAAGGACTGCTGGTGTTGCAACAGTGGGCACAACTCTGTGCAGCCCATTTCTCACCAGAGCAAGTGTTTAGTGTTTTCCAACTTTGTAATTGCTTTATGAGTTATTCATGGCAAATTAAATTGGTTTGAACCAAAAGAAAATGCAAAAATTGTACTCAGTTTCTAAACAAATAATTGCAAAAGTTGCCCCTTTGTTGTACTTTGCTGACATATGCAAGCTGCTACTTTTAAGCATAGATCTGCTTGTCAGAAAAATGTCCAAATTAAACAAAAAGAGGCAGCTAGGTTTCACAAATATAACAATACTGCCAGACAAAATAATGATTTAACTCTGCCTCCACATGCTGATAGCCCCTGTCCAAATTGTCTCTGCTCATATATTTTTGGCTGTCATTACTGGTTTTCTAGTTTAATAGGAGGCCTTTTCTGCTTTAAGGCAACCATGTGGTTTTGGTTGGGTTGACAGGTATGGCTGAGGTAGATGCTGATTTACTGTGCTCTTCCTTTTAATGACTGCAGGCCGACATCCTGTTCTCACAGCTTTAAGGAGAGGGGTTGGAACGCATAAAAATCATAGCTATGGATATATACACATTTTGTATCTGAGCATAGGTTAAATGTTTTCTCTGTGTGGTCATTATCTGTAGTTTTCCATCATGTGAGTTCCAAAGTAATGTGTGTGGATTACCTCTGGACATTTTATAGTTTGAGAAGGTCTTGTCCTGAGGAGATAAATCAGGGGGGAGAGGAAGCAATCAGGCCAGATTTTGCAGCCCGTGTGTTCGAAGAGCAAAAAGAGCTGACTGGGCCGTGAGCCTGCAGCCCAGCACAGGAGGAGGATAAGGATGTGAACAGAGGAAGACGAAGGGAGGAGGGTGAGGGGAACCAAGAGTGTGAGAGCCTGCAGCTGTCTTGCCACTCTGCAAAGTTTGGCACAAACATATAGGAGAAGATGCGAGAAAACACACAGAGGAAGGAATATGGGTCAGACAACACCTTATTGAGAGCTCTCAAAAGTGCAGGATCAACCCACGCTGTATGGATTGAACTTTGCCTTACATTTCAGTGGTCCTTTTCTAAAATTAGGTTTAGGGTAAATCAAGTTTGGAGCTTTTCAATACCAAGCTACGGGGCACAAGTTGCTTAAGATGAATAAAACCTCTTTTGTTTTACTCCTGACCAGGTTTCCGTCTGGTCTGGATAGCTCCATAGACTCAAAGGCTGCAGTGCAGTATCTGTACAACTAGACCAAAAATTGAAATACTTGTGAAAGCGATATGAAAGGGGAGAAGGGAGGAAAGACAGACACAAGAGACCAGGATGAACCAAGAGTAAGGGGATCGGAATGGACACCCAGTCAAAAAAGAGAGCAATGACTGACTATTGTGTCTTGTGAAGTGTGCCCAGAAATCAGTGACTTAAGCCATCGTCATGCAGCCTCCTCCCTCAGGACCAATTGCAGATGGTTGGAGAAGGTCACGCTGTCCAACAGCCACTTTAATGGGGAGGCATTTAGTATGTGGCGCTCTTGAGAGACTTGGCCTTTGGGAAAAGACTTGTCACTCATAAAGGGTACAGGATGGTGGGTGATGCCTCCATGTCTGCACAGGACCAACTCCCTGTCCAGTCATTGTATTTGTTCGTGACTAATCCAGATTTATAGGTCAGTTCTTTTCCACACTTGACAGGTAACTTAAATCATTTCCTATTTCTTCTGCTTTAACTTTTGAGACCAAGAAATTCACTCAGTCACATGAGATGAGCTTTGGTCAGTAGGCATGCCTCTCCTTACACTTACGCGTCATGTTGTTGAAGATTCTCAGTCATCCACGTCGTGGTGGTTCTGAGAGAGATACACTTAGGCGTCATTCAGACCAAATCAGGCAGTCTGGCGAAAAACACATTTTAATGTGGGTATTCTGTTTCATCTGCAACAGTTTAGGTAGCAGGCCAAACACCTGCTACACAAACCTGCAATGTTTGCTGCAATGCCTGATTTAGTCTGAAATTGCCCTCAAAAAAGGAGGCAGAAGTGAAGATACACGAAGTGGGGAAGGGAACATGGTGCCCTAAGAGAGTAGCCTTAGGTTAACATATCATGATGGTCAATTTAAGGTCTACATGCCTTAACCTTGTCTGCTTTTGATAAATTTTCCATGAGAAAGCCTGATTTTCTACAGTTTAGCTGCGGTTGTCATGGTAATACTGAAAAGAAAGAAAAGGCTCTTTGTATTTTGGTTTCTATTCTCTAAAACTGTTTCATTTTGACTCCTTGTCTAGTAAGTGTGCTTATCATTTTTGTTTAAAACTCTTGGGTTTTTCTGGGTTCCTTTCTTGAAAAATTGTCCTTGAAACAGTCTTACAAAAATGTGTGGAGCCCAACATGTGTGTGTTTTTCACTTGCGCAACGAGTCTGCCAGCTCGTGAGGGGCCCCTCAGTTAACAAAGTGATGGCTCTCTGTTGTGGCAAAAAGTGGAGCTCGTCCTATTAGGAGCTGATGATAGAGGCTCTCTCAGAGATGACTATCGATGGACCCACTTCCTGTCTGGTCTCTGTTGCGTTGTTCGTCTGCATCTTCATGTTAGTTGACTTGCTGGGACAAAGGGGGTTAAATAAACATCCCCCTTTGGGAATGTGACCTATGGATTAGTGCTAGCATGCACAGCTTCCCAGCACTTCTATAGACGAGAAGAGTTTAGACAGCTCTCACAGTGATGCTGACATGGTGATGCATAAGGCTTATTGGTGGAATTGACAGGAAGGACTGAAATGGAGTAAAGAGTTCAGCAAAATAAACATAATGTTGTTTTTTCAAGTAACAGATCATTGAAAGGTCAGGCCAGAGGGTGAAAGTATAGAACTTTGCCAAATTAGCGGCATTTAAAGTGTTTACTGCTTTGTTTATATTATTTTGTGCTTAATCTGAAATAATTGTCCAGAACCACATAACATAGATGCAAATCATCTTATCAAAATACACTTATGAAGCAGAAAGTTATAATTTTCAGGTCCATCCTTTGTTTTGGAAAATTGCTAGTGTAATTGCTGTTGATATAATTTGTATAATTACGCGAATAATCTTTCTTGTCTCTTCCACCTATTTGAGATAACAAAAACACCAAGAAATGTCTGGGCCTTTCGAAAACAACATTGTGTCCTAGCTTAAATGAGAATGATTCTGTGTGCACTAACATTTCATATAATCTCTATGCCTCAATTAAAGAAATTAAGGAGAGTCATTGTCCTGTTTAGCTTTAATGCTTGGTCTGAAGACCAAGAGTAGGAGTGTTCCCTTTTTTAAGATACCTAGCCAGCTCTCATACTACTTATGTTTGTCTTGTGCTGATGGGTTAGAGAGGTATAGTTATCTTTTTACCTTGAAGTATCATTTTTCTCTGCCCTACCTGTGATTCATGTGTCAGTCTTAACAAATGTTGCATCTCCAAAATTACAGATTGGTGGGTCAGTTCATTACTTTACTCAGTTGAGAAATTGAACTTAGGGTGCACTCACACTCGGCCCAGTTGGCCAATACTGCGCTGAAGCACGATTGTCTGCCCTCCCCTCCCCTCTGCCAGCCTGCACTCACATTGCTCCAGTCTAACAGCGCCTGAAAACGCTGAAATGAAAATTTTAAATTGTTCGCTTGTATCTGCAATCTATAAAACAGTCACAGATTTTTCTGTGGCTCTGCTTCAGGACTTTGTATGCTTGTTGTCATTTTTTTTAAACACTGTAGTTGCAAATGAATGTGAAAACGTGCCAAAACACACACATAGTAGCTACAAGAGGGATCCCATCAGCAAGCAGAGACTGGTTGGTTGGGTTAGAAATGTGTATAACAACTTCACATACAAATCAAGCTGGACCATTTTGGAATTTATGTTTGGGAAGCCACCCTTTTAAAATAACTCTACATGCTGTAAACCATAATAAGACATTGCAGCAATATCTGTGGTAATATCCTTGAGAGTAATTTGAAGATCATGGAAAAACAGGGAGACCTTGAAGATGAAATCATTTGATGCTTTGGCCAAAATCCCTCTGTTATTTGCTCATACACTAAGCACTTTTGACACAAAAGTGCCTCAGCTGGTGTCAGTTTGATCCACTGACTCTTAGGAATGCTCTGTAATGGTTTTCTAGCTAAGTGGTTTGACAGTTGGGTGTCAAGACTCAAGTGCAGACATGTTCTGTTTTGCCATGAGGTGAGGAACGGCATGGTTAATGCGCTAATTCCTCCGTGAAGTTTGTGCGTCAAAGTGGGTCAGTTCAGCAGGGTTAAAACTACAGCGCAGAAGGAAAACCTCCGCTGCTTATTTGTCCTTTCTACCATAGAAACATAGGAACTCGACAAGTTCAAACAGCAGCCACTGTTGCCTTCAGATTATTTTTCCAAATGATGTTGGCATACCTTCATTATTGGAAATAACCCTGGTGGAAAGCAAGTGGTATATTTTCCATTTTATTGTGTGATTTATTAGTCAGCATTGGGATCGTGACTCTGTCATTGGAATTTGTAATAACTCTGGTATCTGTCTTGAAATACCAAAAC
>JAQFJA010000010.1:13554869-13583068 GCA_029874485.1 Naso brachycentron | reverse complement strand
CCCCATATGCAAATCGTTCAACCACACTTTCTCATCCCTCACATCCTTTCACCCCTTAACTACACAACATTTCCTTTGTTTCTCCCCCCATGTCCCCTCTTTATCCATCTGCTTTTCCCACTCTCTCTGTCTTTCAGTCCAGTCCGGATGGAGCCCCTGGCTCCCCTCAGTCCCCTCAGCCTGACACTGACTCTCTGGAGAAGCCGAAGCTGAAAGCCGGAGGCTCTGTGGAAAGTCTGCGCAGTTCACTCAGCGGACAGAGTTCAATGAGTAAGACAAGAACCATTTATTTTAGTAAAGGCACACCTGCTTTATAAGACATTTAATCAGGTATTTTTAAAGTGATTATTTGAAGCGCAAAGCACCTTTTATGTTGTATATGTCTACATTGAATTGTATCTATAGTGTATAGGTAAAAAAAGTCAAGTTATCTGTATTTTGATGTATCTTTCAAGTAATTTAACACTAGATGGTGCTCATAACATTTGCTTCTTGCTGTTGCATAATTCAAATACATGCAGGTGAGTTACCTTTGTGCAATCTTGGCATTATACGTTCACCAGTTATGATTTTCATAGCGCAATGAGCAATTCTCTCTCTCCCAACAGTCCCAGTCCCACCAGATGCCTCATGTTCTGTGATCTCATAGTGTTTTGACCATTTGGGTCATCTTATCTAATTACAAGTTGTAATTACTTCAACCTGTTGATTCGGTCACGTTTCTGTGGCTTAAGTATGCTCAGTCATTTCAAGCTGAAGGCGAGTTAAAGACTTGGCCGTCTCACAGTGATTCCAAGCCGTCAAACACACACAAAAGCACGCAGGCAGACAGGCAAACATGCGGTAATGATTAGGTAGGAAGTCTTGCCTCTCCGATTCCCACACGTCATTGATTTCAAATATGCAGCAAGTACTCAGCGTCTTCCAGCATCTGTAATGAAGGATCCTGTTAAAATTTTCTGGTCACTGCCGACCCAAAAATGTAGAAAATATGAGACTAAATAAAACTAATGTAGTGTTCAGATCCTGTAGAGTTATTTGAGGAATGCAGGATATTAGACCATGAATATGTGTATTAAGTCGCGCGTGTGTGTGTGTCTGTGTGTGTTCAGGTGGTCAGACAGTGAGCACCACTGACTCCTCAGCCAGTAACAGAGAGAGTGTGAAGTCAGAGGACGGTGATGATGAAGAGCCGCCTTACAGAGGACCGTTCTGCGGCCGCGCTCGCGTCCACACAGACTTCACCCCGAGCCCCTACGACACCGACTCCCTCAAACTGAAGGTAAAACACACTTTAGACGCGGAAATTATTTTTAAGTTTGCTTGTTTGACTAGTCCTGTAACTTTAACAGGTTGGTTTGATGACTTGATTTATTTTATTAACCGTTTTTTTAATTGAGAGCTACAAAATGCAATTGAAGTCCTTTTTTTGGACAAAGAGCTGCTGCATTTAATTAAGAGTAGTCTTTTGCACAACCTAGAGGTTCAAAGTGCAAATGCAAAAGAAAGTTACTTATAATAGGTTTAAACTTTCAGTTATTTTTTAATTATATGTTTAGTTTTACCAGTTAAATTTCATTATATATCTTGTTTTTATTATTATTGTGTTTTTGAGTTATTTGAGTTTGTTTTTCAGAAAGGTGTAGTTTAATTTTCATGCAGGTAGTCATGGTCTTATAGCAGTTTTAGTGCTTTTTTGTTAGTGGCAGGTAAGCTGTGTCAGAAGTATGTAACTACATCTGAAACAAAATCACAAAATGTGCTAGTAAATGCTTGTAATGTAAATATTTGTATTTATGTGCTTTTTATGTTCAGCATGAAGAGACAATAACTTTTATTTCATTGTGAAAACTTACGTTGCAAAATGACAGTAAACAAACTTGATATTTTAATGCCAAAAGGCTGAAACTGAAAAGAATTTATATTGACTTATACTTAATTTAACTTAGTTTTGTAATCAAGCAAAATTGTTTTGTTTTTTTTTAAATAATTTCGTTTTTATTTAGGTTTGGTTTAATAATAATAACCCTGAGCAAAAGTTGTGTCATTCTTTTTGAATTATTGCATTTGTGATCTTTCCAGCGCGGTGACGTAATCGACATCATCAGTAAGCCGCCCATGGGGACGTGGATGGGCCTCCTGAACAACAAAGTTGGCACCTTCAAGTTCATCTACGTGGACGTGCTGAGTGAGGAAGAGGAGAAGCCTAAAAGGCCAGTGAGGAGGAGGAGGAAGGGCCGACCCCCTAAACCCACATCAGTCGAAGAACTGCTGGAGCGAATCAACCTCAAGGTAGATCAGCAGCCGTGTAGATCCTGCACAGTTTTGCCTTGAATCGAATTACAAGGATGTTGGATTAACAGCATCAGGTCAACTTGTGTGAGTTAAGTTTTCCAGTAGCAGAAACTTTTAGTAAACTTACCTACACTGGTTTTATCTATTACAAAAACTTTACAGAAATCCCTTGTCTATCATCTAAATAGGAGAAAAAAGTTCAACAAGTAAATAAAATTATTGTGCTCGCCAAATTTCTCTAAAAATAAACACTTGCAGACAAGCAGAGATAAATATGATGTAGGCAATTACAGACTGCACAGCCGAGGATGTTTGATGTGACACTGATGCGTAAACATTAACACCCACATTCTCACAACCACGCCTCAACAAATAACTCACATCTCTCATCAGAACCTACACAAAGCTGTGAGCTTCACATCATCTCCTCCCACTCAGGCAGCCAGCAGGCCTCACCTCCCCAAATGCAAGGAAAAAAAGAAGATGTGGGCTGTTTGTTTGTTTCTCTGGCCGAGTTAAGCTCCACATCATTAATGTTAAAGCACAGGCGTCTTAAGCTTGGAGTCTGGGTGTTAAAAAGCAACAGAGTGATAGTGTCCTCTTAGTCACCAGCACATTCCTGCAGTAGGCGAGTTAGACTAAACACAAAGTACTTTTCAGTGTTTGCAGCTGCAACCAAACTTAATTCTCTTCGGTATTTTGATCACTTTTTCCTCAATTTGTGTGACATGATTTAGATTTAAAAAATTGCTACTGGTCCCACAATTTTTTTCTTTACATCAAACATAATTTCCATTCAGTTATTTAAGATAAAAATTGTGATGTATAATTAGGTACCTGTATCTTCATTTTAAAGCTTCTTTTGGTAAATTGAGTCTTCCTCGAGTAGTTTTATGGGCGGGCAATGAATTTTTCTCAGCGGCCTGATTTTGATGCTCAGTTCGAGACACATACAAGTAATACAAATGAACACACATCCGAAACCACAAGGGGCAGGTGCTGCGCTGAAAGTCTGCAAATATTGTAACGAAGAGGAACAGTTTGCACACTGCACGGCTCCTTTGCTTGTTTTTAATGCACCCAAAAAAAAGTAAGACATGTAGGGCATAAAAGCTCTTCTTCAGATATTTTTATTCACATCACTGTCAGTTTTTTGCTAAACAATCGGAAAAGTCTCAAGATTAAACAATATTTTACCTGTCTGCAGAGGGGATTGTAAATTTCTGCTCGGAAAGACCGCAGTTTTTCTTCCACAGGGTAGAGTTTTCCTTTTCTCCACTCTCTGTTTTTAGCATTGTCCATGTTTGACAGAAATGGATTGAGCTCCACAGTTTGTATAAATATGGAAATGTGAGTTGTGATTTTGCAGTCAGTGATCAAAGGCATAAAAGGAAGTAACATTTGGTTAAACTGGTAAGCCAAAATTTAGAGCACACATCATCAGTTCCTGTCTGTTACCATAAAGAGTAAGTCTCCACACTTTTGGACAGATGGATTCTCTGCCAAAACTCTCCGGATTGGAGCGTGTTTGATTTTTTTTTCTTTTCCGTCCAGCCAAAAAGACAAAAGATGCTGTGAGCGAGAGGCCGCGGCTGCCTGTGTTTGTGTTAGTTGGTGGTCCTTTGTTTAGTCCTGCATCATCCAGCTGAAACAGAGCAGAAACACACAGGTCTCCACTGTGGACTCCACCATTGTAATTGATGGTCTCACTGGTGACACACAGTCTGTGTATTTGTCCAACAGTGTGTGGAGTGTGTGGGTCACATAAACGGAGAGCCCAGCAACATTTAAAGTGGAAGCAGTTTGGAGTGTTTTACATTTTTTTAAAGGTTTTTAGGGCCTGCACCCTCTTAGATAACACAGTGGTTTGGTTGTTACTGCTTGTGTTGTGTGTAAAACTTTGTCGCCCGTGGTTGTAGAGCACAATGATGTAACCGTTCCCACCTTCAGTTCTCCTTGTTTCCTTGTTTCATTTGGCAGGTTTCCCCGTCAAGTCCTGTTTGCCATTTTGGTCACAGATAGAACAGCTCAGGATTGTGGCCACACGCTCCTCGCTGTGTACTGAATTGGTGCAGCCAACGTTGCCACAACTCACTTTTATACGCCCTGTCAACATGACAAAGTTCGTGCCATATTAAAGTGTGTTGAGAGTCGAGGCAGCAGTGACTGAATTAGCCGCAACATAAAGTTACATGCCAAATTACATGGCTTCTAAAATCAAAATAGCAGTTTAAATCTGGCTCACCGCTGATTTAAAAATACACAATGTGGATGAAATTATGGGAGCAACAAATTTGAGCCCTACTTGTCTTCTTACCCCACCTCTATATTTGAACTTCTTGTGTTTTATGCTTCTGCCTTAAAGTTTTTTTTTTAAACTACTTATTGTTGATTGATAAGTTCATGGCCAAAGGTAGACGGAATCAATTTTGAAAAAAACCAAGTACATTTATTTTTCAGCATAGTTGCCTCCCACATTTACTCACTCATTCCAACAGTCATGGAGCATACAGATCCCTTATTTGTGGTGGCGGGCATTTTGGACATCGAGAAAGTTGTCCACAGCATCAGTGACATCATCATCGCTGTCAAAATGGCTATCGCCGAGCTCCTCCTTTACGTTAGGGAAAGGGTTATAGTCTAACAATGCCAAATTGGTTGAATTGGCGGTGGTTTAAGAAGTTCAAATCCGAAGTCCTAGATGCCCTTCTGCCTTAGGCCATGAACTTATCAATCACAACTTGTGGTGAATTAAGTGCATTTTTTAAAGCAGTTTTTAACACCTTCATTCTCAGCAACTCAAAATTGACTTTTTACTCAGATGTGACTTTTCGTTCATGCAGGAGCACATGCCTACTTTCCTGTTTAACGGCTACGAGGACTTGGACACTTTCAAGTTGCTGGAAGAGGAGGACCTGGATGAGCTGAACATCCGAGATCCTCAACACAGAGCCGTGCTGCTCACCGCTGTGGAGCTGCTGCAGGAGTACGACAGTAAGTAGACTAAAACACTTTAAATAGATGTGGAGGAACACATTTCTGTTATAATTCTACTGTACTCAAACTTCCTGGCTGAATAACAGGTGTCATTTTTGTATTTTGATGTGGGTTGAAGACCTGCAGTTATCACATTTTTTAGTGGGAATTCTGTAGAAAACCTGCTCCTTTGTTCGGGAAAAAGTGCTTTTAGGAAATTTGAACCTAAATGAGTTTGTGTGCATGTTTGTACTGTATATCGAAGAAAAGTCACCTCCTCCGACCCTCAGTATGCTGTTGTCATTTCTGGCTACTTAAATGCAACCTTGAATTGTCATTTTTACTGCATCAACCGGATCAGCTGCAGCATTTTAAACAATAACTTCTCTCGCTAAACTTCAGCATTATACTTCAGTGAAGCCATAAAATCCAAGCTAGCCTCATTAATATCTAATAAAGGTATTAGAATACCCTCCAAAAAAGATGGGAAATGATTGAAATGCGCTCATCTTAAATACTGAAAATGCTGCCATCCTCTGTGTCGTTGTGTCTTCAGGCAGCAGTGATGCAGAGCGCGGCGGTCTGTCGGGCTCCCAGGAGAAGCTGCTGTCTGAGGGTCGGGGCCTGGTGGGCGACTCTCCGCGAGACTCCGGCTGCTACGAGAGCAATGAGAACCTGGAGAATGGTAATGACAGCTCTGCCTAGTCTAGACCACCATTATCCACGGCCCAATGGGAATTAGCCTTATGTGGACCTAGTCTTTGTCTAGTCTAGCCCTGCAGCAACTCCTTCGCCTTTTATCCCTCCGTGGGCTTCCAACTCCGCTCCATCTCTTGCCATGCTTCTGCAACACCTCACCCATCTCACTCCTCTGGACCAGCACCTGCCAATCAAACAGCTCCTTTTGCTGCCCAAAACCTTACCAACACCCTAACCACTCTAGTATGGGTGCTCTAAAGAGAAACCCTCTTATCACCTCAGTCAAGCTTAACTTTTCCTGTCCTGTCACTCCTCTTTCTTCAATGCTCTTTCCATCTCATAGGCAGTCTGTATCGTCAGTGCCAAAGTCCAGTTGTAACTGAGAGGGAGCCAGGTCCGAGACCGCTAAGCCTAGTCCACCCCACAGTGCTGGGAGCAGTGAGCGAGAGATCCTCCCCAAAGCACAGAACTGTTCTTGTGAGAGCAAACTCACTGCCCAGTCATGGACTCAGATTCCCAGCTCTTCCACCTGAGGATGCGAGGCTGGTAGAAGGATACGGCGAGGATGAAAACGGGTCCAGAGAGTTTTTTGTTTAAGTGTTTGGAAAATAGAAAAAAGAGATTGCAGAGTAGCATGTGAATAAATGCCTGTTTTCTTTGCGGTGGTGATTCTTTAGCCTGATGAAGTTTTTTAAAAATGTGACCGATCACAGCTGCCGTTCGAATCTTCTGTCCTCATGCCATTTCAGTGTGTCACTTTTGTGGTGTTTAAAGTGACCATATTGCACAAGCGATCATAGAGAATGTGCCTAAAAAAGATGTGGATGAAAATATTTTTAAACTGTAGTGCATAGATGAGAAGAGACTTCTGATTATTGAAGTTTACTGAGGTCTAATTTGTGAGATTTTTCTTTTTGACTGTATGCTTTCTTTCTTCCACACACAGCCTTCTTTTAACAGCTCCATAACTCATAAATCACTGCTCTGTCAAACTTTGTCTTCTTTCTTTAACTGTTGGGTTTCCAGCGTAACTGCTGGGTTTCCCTTTTATGTGTGTATGTGTCATTCAGGTTCAGCAGTAAAAGCGTGCAATCTGCCACATTAGAGATTTAAGTTGTGGAATAAAAGCCACTTCTTTAAAGAAAAAAGGACTCTGGTGCTGCCTGCTTTATTTTTAATGTTTAGCTCTTTTTTTCTGTCTGTTGCCATGCCACTAAACTCTAACTAGCTGCATAACATTCAGTAAACGTCCTGCATTTCTTCCTGCAGTTTCAGGGCTCCACAGTTCTCCTGATTTATCATTCTTACAATCATTAATATGTTATTGCTTCATAATTGGTTTATCAGTTTAGAGGATCTGCAACGTAAAGCAAAACATTTCACAAAACTTTAAATAACAGAATTACAGAAAGTAATTTCAAATGTTTTTCCTTGAGGGGAGAAAGTCACTGTAGAGCCCTGAATGTATGCTTTTTTAATGAATTGATATTTCTTTAACATACACCTGTCTGATAGGTTTTCCTGTTACAAAGCGTAGAAAGTCTTCCACTTGTCATCAGACGCCTTCTGTGATTTATCACCTTTTATCATCATTTTCATATGGATACATAACATGGTGATATATTGTGTTGGTCAGCTAGGTAGAGGGTTGGAAATTATGATATTAGTCAGTAACTAAGATTTATTTAATTTGAAACAAATTTCTGGACACCTGAATTTCAAGTTTGCAGCTTCAAAGTATTCAGAGAAATTCTTGCACACTTTCTCACTAACTACTAAAGTATGTATTAGATAACAAAATATTAGTCTGTCTGACCTTCATCAGATGTATGAGCTATATGATGACACTTTCATGTACAGTATGTATACAGATAACTGCGTCAGTCATCCAGTCAGACAGCCACCGAGATTGCTTTGACTGGTGTTCACGTCGAAGTCATTCAAAGAAAAGCAACAGTCAGAATGATAAATTAAAAAGATACAAAAAGACTCAATATGACAATGCAAATGAACATTAAACAACATCCATGCTATCCAAAAAGCTTCTTCATCAAACCCTCCTTGAAGGGCTTTAACATGCTGTGGCTGCGCAAAGCCCAAAGACAGTCACCCATCCCAGCTCTCCTAGGGCCAGAAATGGAAAAACAAGTCAAAAGAAAAAATAAAAAGGGATAAAAGTATCCAATTTTGAAAGTGTTTAAAATGTATGTATTTCAAAGTGTTCATATCAGTTTGATTAAGTTAATTACAGTTTTCCTGTTATATTTCTTAGTGGACATAATTTTAATATTTAACTTTCTAGTTGTTATGCTGCTAAACAATCCAAAAATGCATCCATAAAACGAAAGTCAAAAAGCACACTTAGTCATAAAAAGTCACACATTCACAGCTTGTATTGTGTTTTTAATTATCTGAAAGGGTGACAAAAGACCTCATTCTACTCTAAATTTTAATCTCTGAAAACTAACAAAGCCATTAAAGTGAATGAAGTATCCCTTGGAAGTCTCATTTATTAAAATCTGTACCTAATTGACCTCAGCAAACACCACTATGCTCAACTTTTTGGATATTTTCATGAACCGTTGAGGTATGTCATGACATCCCATCTACTGAACTTCTTTCTCTCATCCAACCATTTAAACTCTTTGGCAAGCCGCACTCTGTGGCACCCATCCATTTCATCCATTTTGCTCTGTAAGCCAGAGGATAGATGGTAAGTTGCTTCAGCTTTTTTGTTCCGATGTTTCTGCACTGTCCCATCCAGATACTGCTATTTGGGATCGCTGCTACGAGAGCAACAAATCAGCCAGCTTACTTATGAGTCAAAGAGCTTATCTCATCCCAGTGGCACTCCACCCCTCCCTCCTGTGTAAACATTTCTCTAATTTTGACTGCAGTTTACAGATAAGTCTGAACAATAAGAATGTTTCTAAAATGACTAGTGAAGTTGTTAAGAATAATTGATGTTGTGACCGTCTACTGATGCAAACATACATGATCCAAAGTACTTGTTTATTATGTCACTTTGTTACATTGTTTTTCATTTAATATACTCCTTCTTTGCCAAAATCCACAGCTGTCAAAAGACACATAAACAAAGGAAAACAATGTTGATGTAAAGCAGCCGAAATACATCCTAGCAGTTTATTAATATGGATTAGATTTTTAAATTAAAAGAGGCGTGGTAAACTTCAGAGTGTCCTAATCCCTTTTAACACTATAAACAGTCAAGTAATTTGGTTACAACAGATTTTAAGTGTCTACATGTCATAACTAAGAGAGAATAAATGTGTTTATTTTGCAGGTAAAAGCAGAAAAGCTTCCCGTTCCAGTCGTTCCTCAGCAGGCCTGCAGTCTCCAGACTACCCCACCCTTCCCATGACCCTCTCAACAGAGGCTCTGCAGCAGAACAACAAGAACCAGCGCACAAAGTTTCCAAAAAGCTTCTTCATCAAACCCTCCTTGAAGGGCTTTAACCTGCTGGGGCTGCGCAAAGCCCAAAGACAGTCACCCATCCCAGCTAGTCGCAGTTGTGAGGACCTGGATGGGCCCCCGCAGCCCACTGGACCTTGGAAACGCTCCCACTCTTTGGGGGATCTGAACTGGGAGCAGAACTTTGAGCAGAAGGCTCTGGGTGTTGACCTTAAGCTCAAAAAGGACGGACCAAAATTAGACACCAGTAGCCCCACCAAGATCTGTAGAGACAAGGGTTCCCCGACTCAGAACGGGACCCCAACAGTGAGCCCAAAAGGTAGATCTGACAGACCACCCATTCCCTCCCAGCTGCCTCTCCGCCCCACTTGTCAAGGGACGCAGTCCCCCAACCCTCAAGAGCTCCTCTCCAGTCCTACTCCAAGTCCACCTGAGTCTAATGTGAGCGGGGAGAGGATCATCCGGACTCACCCCAAAAAGCCTCCCGTCCCTCCACCCGTTCCTGCCAAGAAGTCTCGGGAAAGACTTGCTAACGGCCTTCGTCACCCCCCTCTCTCCCAGCCCTCCTCGCCGTCTCCCACTCCCTCCCCTACCCACTCTCTTAACCGTTCACATCCAAGTAGCCCCATAATCCGTAGCAGCAGCAGCAGCCCCAGCCCCAGTGCTCCTGCTCTGCCCGCCAAGACCCTGAGCAGCCCCGCCAGCCCCTGCGCCACCTCATCAGCGTCATCCATGGGCGAGGAGTCAGGCACCCCGCCACCTGTGCAACCACCCTGGCTCTCAGACCTTGGAGGCAAGGTGGCTGTTGCTAGGAAGGTTTCCCACAACAAGATGAGTCCTGACCTGCTCACCCTCCTGGAACAACGGCTGGAGGCTGAAGGCATCGATCTCACAGAGGAGCCCTACTCTGACAAGGTGAGCTAAGTATCATAAATCTAAGAACATGACTTAAGGGAGTGCTGCATATTGATAAAAACAAAGATGCACCATTTGTGGTCCGTGTACTTGGCAGCCATTCGTTTTTCCTTTTGATGTAGGTAAACAAAAAACGGGAAACTATCTGATTTCCTTTTTTTGTTTTGATGTAGGTATCTAATTAGTATCTAATTATATATATAATCTAATATATATATATATATATATATATATATATATAATATCTAATTTTATATATAGATAGGCCTATTAGATAGTCATGCCGTTGCTTTTCACCTCCACTATCAAGTTGGCGTAGCCGTCTAAAGCCATTTTTAGAAGTTCCGGAGAATGGGCGCCGACGGAGACATCGAAATGGACGCACAAGCGCGGCAAGCCAATGATATCACCAGGGGGCAGCAAGACGTCGTAGTGTAGTTTCAGAAGCAGCAGAAGAAGAACATTTTCCGGGTCAAGGAAAAGCAAGCTTGAGTAAAAGACTTATGGTCGTATTTTATTTCCCAACATGTGTTAAATAAACACATAATAGAAAATCATATAAAGGCTCGTTTTCTGTTTTTCAATTTCCCATTTCCAAACGAGAAACGGGAGACGACTCGTTTCCCGTTTTTGGTTTACCTACATCAAAACGAAATAAGGAAATCGGATCGTTTCCTGTTTTTTGTTTACCTACATCAAAAGGAAAAACAAATGGCTGCAAAGTACACAGACCATTTGTATTAAGTCAACAGATCCTTGTTCCCCCAAACCATTTGCCAGTAATGCAAGTTCTAAACTTTATTTCTTTTTGTACATACTTAAGTTTTTGTGCTGATAATTAAGAGGCACATAAACACACTACAGTATAGAGATGTGGTGTGAAACTGCATTAAAAACCACATCTTAGCCAACGTAAAACAAAAACACATGAAGTCATATTTCCATGGTTAATGTGACAATGGGGCTCTAAGACACCTCAGGGCTGTACTTGTCTGGCGTCAGGCTCTCTTAGTTTGACATCGTAACATGCCTAACTTAACTCAGTCATAATTTGACTGCAGCTTGGAACCAATTATGCTGCATTAAGGCCAACAGCATCAGCAGCTTGCTTTGGACCTCATTTGGTTTTAAAATAGAGACTGAAATAGTCTAAAGTTTGTGTTTTTCTATTTGCATGCAAGTGCACTTTTTTATGCAAGCATGCGTGTGTGTGTGTATGCGCACTCATAAATGCACTGCCTGGAGCTGAGGCAAAGACTGTGGGCTGAGTCTTACTATGATGCGGTTCAGACTGTTAAGTTTATGGGCAGAATCTCACTGAAGGCAGACGGAGTTATAAAACTCTCCGCCTCCCGCCAGACCCCAGGCTGCATGGGCCCCCTTCAACACGGCAGAGCCCCTGACATTGGCAGGAAAACAACACACACACACACAAACACAAACACACGGAGGCATCAAGGGATGAGGTGAGAAGTAGTGCGTTAGACCACAGCACAGCGCCGCTGGATTCCTATTAGTCAAAAGTAGATTGGCAGAGACATGAAAGACCGCTGTAGCAGCAACATGTAGCGTTTGAGGCGGTAAGTATTAAATGCTTGGTTTAACTGTTTTTGTAGTACTTATTTATGAGGTATTTATAATTAAACATTAAATCTAATTAAATTTTTAGAGTATATTTAGGGAAAGTTATTGTGAAGCAGCTTAAGACAACATTAAAGTCTGATGAATCGAAAAGTTTGGAATATTTTATTAAATAGTTTCTGGATTCATTAATTTATTTGCCATGTTAACATTGTTAGAGTGGAAATAGTAAAAATTTGTCTTGGTTCACTCTCTTACACGAATGCACCAAAGCAGCCCCATTATACATTAAAGGGATAGTTCACCAAAAAATGAAAATTCAGTCATTACGTACTCATCCTCATGAAGATGGAAGGTTGGGGGAGATTTTTTAAGTCCACAAAATACTGCTGGAGTTTTACGGGTAAAAGATGTTGCAGTAATCTCCAAAACAATTGAAGTGAATGGAGACTAAATGTCAAACGTAAACAAAAATACATAACCATGAAATTCCTCCATCCTGCTTGTCCAAAGTAATCCATGTGTCCTGATGCATGACAAGACAGGTTTTTCTGAAAAACGTCACTGATCCCATGTTTTTAGCCTCACTGATTCCCTTTACACCTGGCATTAACTGCGTTTTTTGTGATTGGACTGCAGTCAGATTGCACTTGATTACATTGAAGTACAGGTGTGAATGCACTTGAACTGCATTGAGTACAGTTTGTAATCCGATCAGCTAAACCACCTTCATAGGCGGTCAGGGACACATTTACACCTGGTATTATTGTGCGCCTCAGTGTCCACATTGAGATCCAATCGTGCTCTTTCCCACTCTAGATAATATCACAGCCTCTCCTTTTTTTCTGTACGTCCATTTTTTTTTAACACCACCTTCACTAAGCTCTTCCTTCGAAGTCAAACCAAACTGGCCAATCATAGCGTAGTATCTGCCAGCTCTGCCCCAGGTCCCAGGGCCGCAGGTTCCAACAACTATACAGCTGTGCTTTACTAAAACTCGTGCAATCTTCTCAGGTTTTCGGTTTGGTTAAATGTTGTGTCTGGGGAATTTTTAATATTGACACTCATTATTAGGTGAAGTTAGAAGGAGATACAGAGATATGTTCTTTCCCTTTACAGAATCAAAAGCTGAAAAGTCTAACATAATGCTGAACTGTTCGGACGTCCTCATTCCCCTTTAAACACCTCATGTTTAACAAGCACAAAGCTACATCTGCCCCGCTAACCCTAAAATAAATATTTAGTGAAGCCTCTGCACTGTGACCTTAGACTTTAGAATGTATCTTTATGTTCATAACCTAAACTTGTTTTTGCTGCCAAGTTGTTGTATGTGAATTGGAGATGGGTTTGCATTTCACACTTGTGTTAAATGTGGTCACAATGTGTGCCTGACCACCTTCGAAGGGGATTTGGCTGACCGGATCACAATCCTTACTAAATGCATTTCAAGTGCATTTACACATTCACTTTTAATGCGATCAAGCGCTATCCAACTGCTGTCCTATCACAGAAAACGTATTTTATCGCGTGGTGTAAAGGGGGTCATTGTTCACTGTAGCTGTGACTCCTAAGATGGGAGCACTATCAGAGAGATGTATCTTTTAAAACACATAACACACATCATCTCCTTTACATACAAAATAAGGTATAGTAACCCACACAAGGTGCATGCAGTTAAAAAAGCGCAAGTAACATAATCGACTCAAAATCTGTTAAAAATATATATATTTATATGTTATATATTTTAGTTTTTATTCCTAAAGCTATACTATCAGAAACACATCTTGAGTATCATATTGGCTTGGCTTTTATGAAAGTTCAAACAATATTCAGCATTACAAAAGAGAATCAAATCAAATTATTGTACATCTTGAAACATCAGTTGTTGGTGGCCCAAAGGCATCTGGCCCATATAATCCAGGCAGTGTGAGGGTAGGCTTATGTGACCTTCTCTGTATCCCTCTGTGTGGAGAGATCAGTTCCTTCATCCACCCACACTTTCATCCTCCAAAGATCTCTGGTCCAGTTCGGCCAACCAAAACCAGGCCCCACTGGAAACCTGCCATTCCTCCAGGTGTCTACACAAAGAGAGAAAGAACAAGAAAACATGTTTATAAAAGTTCAGCAGAGTTTTTGTGCCCTGCTTTATCCATGTAAAGTCACTGCTCATATTTGACATATGCTTCTCTTGTTTCTCTTCTCTCATCCTTGTCTGCTTTCTGAATGCAAAACGAGATTTAAAAAAAAAGCAAAAGCAGCAGAAATAGACATACAAACATGATTTAGGGTGTTGCTTCAGTGTCAGTGGAAACATAGTTGATGTAGTGCACTTCATATTTTTCTGACGCCGTTTAGAATTGAGCTATTGCCTCCCCGAAGATGCAAGAAATATGATACTATTAATCTGCTTCATTCATTCATGAACAGCCAGATTTCAATTCTCATAATGACAGCAATAAGTCAAAATGCTCCTTTGTGTCAGCCAACTTCATGTTTCATGCAAGCTTTGCTCTGGTTGATGATCATCTGCTCTCTAACTCATTCAAATGTCTCCCACAGTGTCCTTTTTATTGTCTTGAATTGTGCTTTAAATTAATTGCTCTTTCAATTTAGTGACATCTGTTACTTTCTCTCTCTCAGCACGGCCGGTTTGGAATCCCCCAGCCGCTGGTGCAGCGTTACTCCGAGGACTTGGAGCAGCCTGTGAAGGACGTGGCCTCCACCATGGACCAGCTCCGAGTCAAAGAGCTCCGTAAACAACACCGCATGGCTGTAAGGCAACAACACCGGTTCTCCTGAGAACTTCATCTCAGTGGAAATGATGTCAGGGCAGTTTTTAGAGTAATGGAGCTGTATAAATGCTTAGAGAGGCTTTCTTGGAAAGTAACAATGCGGGTTGGAAAATAGGCCATTTGTGACTGTACATTGTTTGTACCCAAGGCTGAGCGCCGCCACTGAGGAGCTGTGACTATTATGCTTGCATAATTATCTATGAAGTTGTGTAAATGTGGAGCTTTACTTCGAAAAGAGTTGTCAGGGTCTGTTGGATTGTTGCAAGTAGGAGTAATTGATAAAGTCTTGGCTCAAAGTAGGAGATGCAGCTCTTGTTACATGCGGTTCAGCTCTTTGAGTGATTATGCAGAAATTTTAAGTTAAGAACTTTTTTAGTATTTCTGTTTTGGGTTGTCAAAAAATTGCAAGTCAGCACTGTCCGTGAAAAAAGAGTAGCATCTGCTTTCTTGCAGTCTTCTCTGTGTGCCACATTTGTATTCAGCATCCCAACTCCACACCGTGCTGTAACAAGAGGCTCCCTCTTCATGTCCTCATGAACTTTCTTGGGTGAGCCGGAGGTGGTGGAAGACTGAACAAAGGCATATTGTCCATTTTCTCAGAAACCGAAATACCACAAACGTTATTAACTTCAAACTTTCTGCATAATCACTCAAAGAGTTGGACTGCATGAGTATGCAATGGGAGCTTTAGAACTCATCTCCTTCGATGTTAGGCCATGAACTTATCAAGCACCCCTGTTCTGCAGAAATACAGCTTGTATTTCCAGAGCTCTCTGCACAAACCACTCTTTATGTTCAGTAAATAACATCATCATCCTTTTTTCTTCTTTTTTTTTTTTACCTCATTATGTCACTCAGATCCCTTCTGGAGGTTTGACCGAGCTGTGCCGGAAGCCTCTGCCCTCAGCTAACATCAACACGGTCTCTGATTGGCTCACCTCCATCGGCTTGCCCATGTACACCACGTCTCTGGCGGCGGCAGGAATCGAAACACTTGGTCACGTGGCCTTGTTAACGGAGAGCAGTTTATGGGAAGCTGGGGTGCGGGATGAAAGACATGCCCGCCGGCTGGTCAGCGAGGCGCGATTGGTCGGCGCACACAGACAGGTGCAGTCGTAACCATGTCGGTGGAGTCGTATAAAATGACAGGTATTAACTCACTGGTCAGTACCATCTCATTTAATGGTCAGTAGGTGGTGAAAGGCTCGACAATTGGCCGAGTGATTGCAGCACTACAGTACTTCCTGTCTGGCACGTGTCAAAAAAAAAAACTGAGTGAGCCACCCCGCTCTCTGATTTTTTGTTTTGTTTTTATCACTCTGTTTTTTTCTCAAATGTTTACGGCAATGAAGAGTTTCTCCAAACAACCAAGAAAAGATATCAATTGCCTTTAAAAAGATACTGTAGAAAGACTGTAGACTCACTCTGTGGGATGACTTTTATTCTGAAGACACCCCCGAAGTCTTAAAATAAAGACTTGGATCTGCCTTGAAGGAAGATTGCACACTCTTTTTGTAGGACGGATGTTTTTTAAATACAGAAAAGATGGTTTACTTCCTGCATATTTCATAAGTGCTTCACTTTCATCTTGTGTGGCAAGGCGACATTGTCCGAGGATCTTTTAAGGAAGTAGCTCGGGCCAAAGTGATTTACTTTTCATTCAGCGTTTCAATTCCCACTAATGGATTTAAAACGACCATGACAGAATTCACCTAATATTTGGACTTTTAATCAACTAAAACATGCACCAAACTGTGAGTGACTGGTGTCTTTTTTTTTTGTTTGTTTGGTTGTTGTTGTTTTTTTTAGATGACTTATTTTGTATCATGTTTCTGTATTATAGTATTACGTATATTTGAATTTTAAAAGGATTTATATGTTTTAAAAAAAATTGTTTGCCTTTTTGAATGTTGCAGCCCAGGTCTCAGTCATTGCTAAGCTGAAACGAGCTGACATCTCACCTTTATATTTCATATGTTATTGTTTGTCCTATTTCACTGCATGTCTGGGATGCACAACCTGCTCTGGCAAGAATATGAGTCTAACAGAAAGCTCTGTTTTACAGTAACAGTACATTCCTTGTGTATCCAAGCACACATTAAGTTGCCTTACCATTATAAATGAATAGCTTCATCGACTAAAACTTTATGTATAGCATCGGCTATACTGTGACAGAGGCTGAACTGTGCTAAGGTGCAAGCCTTTTTTCTTCTGAATGTGTCTGAGAGGTAATTGAGATTATAGGAGCTCAACCAGATTATTCCAATGATGCACATTGACGCAGACCCCAAAACACGCCTCTGAAGGATTGTGGTTTCTATTCTTGTGAAGCCCAGATGATGAGCTGCAAACCCACGGGCACAATACAAACAGCATCCTGTTTTTTAACATCCCAACACATTAACTGTAAATGTCCCATGCATAGAGAGGAGAGCGAGGGAGGAGGACATGAAATTGTTCCAAAGACACAGCTGACATCTGGGCTGTCACATGCGGAATTTATTGGACTGTCGACCCTTTGGTTGCAGTGTTGAGGAATTTGATTTCTAGCAGGATAAGAAGCCGTTGGGGACTTTTTAAAATTATACTGAAGCTTCAGTCAGGTCTGTAATATTTAATTGGACTTTTACCAAAAACGTTGAGGATAGATGGAAGGAACATGTATTATATCAGGTGAAAAACTGAACCCCACGGGCAACAGTATGACACTAAATAGTCTTGCAAGTCAGGGAAACATCGTCAGGTCAGCCAGTTACAACCCTGATTCAAACAAAGGAGGGTTGCTGTGAAAAACGTTCGGAAAAACAGAATGCAGTCATTTGCAAACAAACTGTTAACCAACAGAAGTTTTATTTGAACTTCCCTGCATCCCTGCTTGGAAGATGTCCCTTTCATACCGCGTCATGAAAGTCTGTTTACCTGTGGAATGTTCCAAACAAGTGTTTTTTGATCATTCAGCAACTTTCTCAGTCTTTTGTTGACCCTTTCCCAATTTGCTCAAAACATGTTACTGGTATATAATTCCGAATAAGCATATATAAACAAAATCAAGTACTTTGAGGTGATAGAACTTGAAATATTATGTCTTTAAATAGTTTTTAATTGAGTTTATGTCAAAAAAAGATTACAAATGGTCACATTCTGTTATATTCGTTCGACACAGCATTCCAACTTTTATGGAATCAGGGCTTGATAAAAACGTTGGGCCAAATACTGAACCGAGAAAACCCAGAAACTTATTTCATTTGCAAACTCTGCATGAAATGAACAACATTTCCTAGCTTAAGTTTTTTCCTCTTATTTTTAACAGTCAATTTATGTTTCATATTCAGAATTGAGCTGAATGCTTATTCCATTATTTTTCTTAATGTAAAATTTGACCAAGTGTTGTTGCTAAATTAAAGATTTTTTTTTGCGGTGGCCAATCGATAGATAGACGTTTGATGCCTTTTTTCTCTTCAAAGTGGTGCTTTGAGAAAGCAAGTACAAGAGTTAATATTAAAAACCTGATAGACCTGAGGAGTGTTTTGTAAAGAATGAAAATACTGACACTGTAAATGCACTTTAGAGGGTAAATCTAGCTGTTTTATAGACGAAATTGGCTAAATTTTGTTCACAGGTCCATTAACGGACACTTGTGGTCAGGTATTATAAAGGATTTCAGTGGGTAATGCTGGTGTTTTATTGTAGTTTTGAGTTCCCAATGCCAAGTTTAATAACCATCACGGGTTAACCTCTTTCCACTTCTTAACTTCCAGTTTGTTTTTTGCAGTCTTACAAAAATAAATTCTTGATTACATATATGAAATGCTTAGCAGAGGTTGCACATTCTGTATATGTAATTGATATTTAAATAACTTATTTTTGCTTTTTTTTTTTCATATTGACTGTAATTAGCTGTACTATATGAATAGCAATACCTTCCTGCATAATGCATATTGCTTTAGCCAGTGAGGAACTACAGTATGTATTGTAAAATATGTGTACAAATTATTTTATTTGGTTTTCATCTACCTAATGATTGTCCATACAGATTTGCTTGTGTATTGAAACAACAAAGTAATGTCCATAGCTATTTGTCATTCTGAAATATAATAAAAACCTGTTTCTTGCCATACACTGGCCTTCTGAATGTGTTTTGCATTTACACACACACATGCGCGGGCAGGGCCTGCTGGCTCCTTTCATCAGTGTGGTTTGCTCAGACACTGGACAATGGCCTGCTGATAACTTTCTTAATAACATTTTGAAATTAAAAATGAAAATGTGTGGATGGGCAACAAAAGGCGTAATAACACCAGACTTGGTTTGATTAAATCCGTCTGTCCAAACATATAATTTTATTCTTGGATGTAAGAAAAGAAGAAAAAAAAAGCTGTTATTAATTTTCAAGGGTTTGGTCAAAAGGAGGAATAGTCGACAATTTTGTGGCCTTAGCGGGATGTGAAGGCAACAGTATCTCTGCATAACAGTTGCTTTACCTTTTGCGCTGTCAAAGGTTCTGTTGGTGGTTGGATATCAGAGCTTAGAAACAGTTACTTTGTGTGTCTGGCTCGTAATGCGTCATTTATTAGTTATTTATTAGGATGACAGCCTGTCTGGCTCTTGTTGCATTGCAGCTGTTCTCTGTGCAGCTAAGCAGAGGATTTCCATTCATATTGAGTCAAGAAGCACCAGTTGGATGCTCAGACCGTGGACCTCAGTTTGATTAAACTTTGTCCTAAAATTCTGCGCACATCAAGATTTTACTTGCATAACTTCAACCTCAGTGTGTTCAGCATTTCTCTGAACCAGCGTTTTCTTCAAGAAGAATCAGAACAAACATGTCAAGTGTATCTTTGTTTGCTACAGTGAGTGTGTGTGACAGCTGTCAGAACCTAAAAAAAGGAGTCGCTGTACAATATTTTTCCTTCACTCAGCCGCAATGAGCAGTTAGCTTTCCAGTTCAGTTCACGGCTGTGACTTCCACTGATACAATTGCTCATCCAATTTCAAGAAATCATTGGAGGAAAAGAGGAGACCTCCCTGCAAATGAACACTTTCTGCCTGGGGTGTCTTCCATTATGAACCACTTTCCTCTGCAGTGTTTTATTCATGTCTGTAATCAAGCTAAAGTGAGAATTTCCTCAAATTCTGCTGGGGATCACAATGTTTTACAGACAAGATTTTATTTCATTATTCTTACTGATCTTTATTTTATGTGGCTGAATCCAAGCCCAGTTTATCATTGCAGAGCATGATGGGAACACAGTCACAGACATGCCCAACCAATGAAATGTAACGAGTGAGATGCTTTGATCGATCCTTTTAGAGAAATTCTCCCACTACTCATTTCCATCCTGGGAGGTCGGAAGTCGTTCAAGTAGGCCTTATGAAAGTTTGAGGAGTGTGTGAAGTCTGACTCCCAAAGTTTACTTTAGTGTTGGAAGGCAAATGCAACTAACTGAATTTGTAGCTCCCAGGGACGTTCCCCCTGCACAGAGTCCTATTGATTATATACAGTAATGGTGAGGTAAACTCAATAAAGGGCCCTCTTAGTATTAAGTAGATGCCCCTTAATGCAGACGCAGTGGGCCTCAATCAAATGTTCTGAAGGGATTTCAGTTCTCTTTTTCTTGCTGTTATAAATATCATTTGCTTTAATGGACAAAAACAAATCAAGTCTGATTGATAACGTGATTTTACCCATGTACATAAAACCTTATGTGGCCAAAGGTGGGGAAACACATTGTTTACTGGATCTTTACAGATGAACTTCAGTTGAATTTTAGCCCTAGGAGGACATTACTGAAATAATACAGCAGACCTGACATAATCGGAGGCATCGAGGCACTGATTTAACAGCCAAATCTGGGCTTATTACATTTTGAAAGTGGTGTCCCATCTCCAGGTGCTCCATCATTTCTTCCACACTCTAAATAAAAGGCATCATCTGACCAGAAATGATTTGATTTAAGTCCTGTGTTCAGGGCTGTGATAAGACTAAACCTGATTTGCAGCAGTGACCTTACTGACATCCATACTGTAGGTCTGTGTAATGAACTCCTGTGCTGCAAGGCAGACAGTGCTTGAAACCTGCAATGCTTTTACAAAATACAGATCGTCCTGTTTGCAATTCATTTACCTGTGGTAAAGGTGAGTGGGGCCAACAAGGCCTCAACAGACT
This sequence comes from Naso brachycentron, assembly GCA_029874485.1. Lineage (NCBI taxonomy): Eukaryota > Metazoa > Chordata > Actinopteri > Acanthuriformes > Acanthuridae > Naso > Naso brachycentron. The sequence goes on along the minus strand of JAQFJA010000010.1, from coordinate 13,562,212 downwards.
TATCCCACCATTCTTTATAACCTTTTGCTTTTTTAAGCCTGACAGTTTTTCATGGCTACTGTTGCTCCCTTGACTACAGGAGCTGTCACAAGTGAAAGTACAACAGCCCCTCGGTGAGGTGGTTACTGCACTTAATGACTGTTGTCTCCTTCTAAGTGCAGGTGTAGTCTAATGGTGGGTTGTGACTCTGTTGTGGAAAGATATATATGACTCAGTGAGGTCCTTACAGCCAGCCTGGGGGGAAAGAGTGAGTTTAAAACACACACACACATACATAAGAAGGTAGCAGATACTTGCATCACCAGCTGCTTTTCAATATAGGATACACTCTTAAGATATCAAAGCTTGGTTTTCTTTAAATTAAATGTTTTCATAAGGAACAGATCACTGTGGTGAGGTGTATTTTTAGGATAAATGTTTTTATTTGTTGGTATGTTAATGTCATATGATGTGCCAAAATTATTAATCCGCAGTAACAGAGCTGTGATCATTCCCAAAGCTCTGACAAATGATAAGGATACCACTCTCTGACATGAAACTCTCTCCACAGATCTCCTGTCAGTCTCAGTCTACTTTGTCACAAATCAAGCTCGTTTCACTGAATACCCATCGACGCTTTCTAAGGCCTCTTCTCTCCCTGACCACTGGGTGACGCTGTTTTACGCGCTGCATTCCAAACCAAAGCCTGTATGAGGTGGAAGTTTTTCCTCTTTCCACATTCAGTAATCTGACACCCAAAAGACTCGGGAGCAGAAGGATGGAACCTTAACTCGGCTGGAAGGACGGAAGGAAGGAGCAGTCATCCAACGAGCGCAAACGAGAGGGACCGAGCCGAAGCGAAACGCTGTGCGCAAAAAACAACCCCGTGGCTGCGGCTGTGGAGGAGAGCTGGGTGCCTGCGCGTCTCCAAAATAACTGGCTGGCCGCCTCAAATGATCTCAAAGCGACAAGTTTCACTTTCCACAGGCGGATGGGTGACTTTCCACGGCGCTTTGTGAGGAGTAGATGATGAAGAATTTCAGCGGCAGTCCCCTTCACAGCAACAACCAGACTCCCAATCACATCAGAGAGCGAAACAACCGAAAGCACAGCTTACTCTCTGCGATACCGTTGCGATTTTCCCTGCGAGGTTATGGTTTCTGCATGGCTACGCTGTTCTTCTTCTGTTTCGGCTCCCTTTTTTACCAGCTGAACGGAGGACCCCCTAAAATCCTGCTGGACATCCGACAGTATCTCGGTAAGAACTTTTCATTTTCCTATGCTGGCTGAGGCGCGTCATCATCAAATAGATCATTTAAATAAAAAGTTGCACCGCATGCTCACACGCCCTGCTTTCAGGAGACTTGTAAAGGGCAGTTTATCCAAAATTAAGAGGGAATTAACGAGGCTTGCACCTATCGCTGGTCTAATGAAATCTACCGGAGGCCCTGCTCACCCCAGAGGAATTATCTTGATGCCCTCTGATCACTTATCCTTGAAGCACCGAAGTTGCTATGTAAAGTTACTGCAGACTGTCACATTTCAGTAAGAGTATGGATGCTTGCACGTGCACAGCTATCTCTGATTTTATAATGTTATTTTCCTCCAATCTTAAGTTTACCCAGGTTCTAAAAATTCAAATTATTCCAACCGAAACCCAAAGAATTCGCTCTCCCCGGCATCACTGCTATATCAGCTCTGACTTGTTGGAGCGCAAAGTTAGCAGCTGTCAAAATGTATACCGTATGTGGAGGATGACTGACGGTGACACCTCTTCTATACAGCCAGCTTGTGCGCACCAGCCACGCAGCGCTCATTACGCACGACTGGCACCGGCGGAACAAGGCGCAATGATTTTCTAAACGCTGAATTTATGCTGGTGTTCTGAGACGTGCTGATGATTTAGGCTCAGCGTTGCTGTAAGTGATGGAGTGAAAAGCCTGAGGAGTTGTTTGTTCTGGGATAGAGGTGCCCAGCTGCTCTTACATCAAAGCGCTTGGTTTCCAATTTAAAACATATTAAAGTAAACACATTTTTCTCGCTGACCCTGAGTTGAGAAATAACGAGGAGAAAACGGATAAGACCTGTGAGTCACGTGTGGCCACATCAGCATGTGTGTGAGAGCATCAGTTACTTCAAGGGTCAAAGAAAGGAAGTTAGTGGTTGTGCTTTCTTATCGACATGTCAGCCACTGCTGCAGCTCGGGCTGCAGCTGTGTGTGTGTGTGTGTGTGTGTGTGTGCGTGCGTGCGTGTGTGTTGAAAGGAGGTTGTGTTCCTACCTATTTCTAACAGAGGATTTGAGGCCTTTATGACGTGATAAACATCTGGAACAGAATGAGAGTCACTCACCAAGTCAGCCACTAATCCCGTGGGACAGATTGGTTTCCTGTCCACACACATACACACACATACATGCATGCCTGCATGCGGACTCACGCCTGCACACAGCAGCTGCACAAAATTGTCAAAACAACATTTTGAATTGATTTAGTCCAGTGTCCCCTAATATAAACGTTTAGTTGTTTTTTTCTGACAAGGAATTCTTGCAGGTTATTTAAAAATGTCCCAAAAACGTGGTATAGACACATTTAACTTTATTCATATATCACGGAGAGTAAAGATTCTTTTATTTGACATGCAACTTTACTGCCCGAGCAGAAAGTACACACACTGGAGCAAAGTTCACTCAAATGAAAACTTTTCAGCCTAATTTGATTTAGACATCACAGCAGTCGATGCAAGTTCATTTTATTTTTGATTGATTGCACAAAGCTAATGGGCCACCGTCCACTGTAATGTCTCTTACACTCACTTTCTCACTGAGGACCAATCTGCCTCTGACAAGTGCTAGGCTGATAACACACACACACACACATAGGCTTAAATTATAGCTCAGACTCAGGCGCTATCATACAGGATGAAACAGATGTGTTTAGCATTAGTGTGGATAAGCACGCCAAGCATACCAGCAAACAGACCTAAATTTGAAAACCCCAACAGACGGAGACAAATGTACTGTTCACCAGGATTCAAACATATGTGGACCATGAGGGCAAGGAATCCCTCGACTGGAAGATGAATGAGCGTCTGGGCCCACCTGCATGACGTGATTTTCACTGCAGTCCTGCACAGAGACCCCAGCGGCTTGAATCCTGTCAAACCCCGAGGCCTCTACACTCTGTCGACTTCAGGTGGTGGGGCTTTCCTTATGTAACATTGACAAAAACATACTGTAGCATGTCCACTGGGATCTGGATGAGTAATCATCTCTGCTCATCATGCTGCTTGGGGCAGAGTGAAAGAGCTTGTTCTCAAATCAGATGGGGAAAAGCTGAAAGAGTGTCGCACTGTGAATGAAGTTTTACTTTCTGGGTAGCTTTTTAAGAGAACAAACAAAACTTTTCTCTATTTGTGGTAGATTCCGAAAAGTTCTGACAGGGCGCAAGAAGGAAAAAGAAGCAGCTTTAGATACCTGAAGGCTTCAGATGTGGTCTCCTCATTGCCCTCGTTCTGAAGAAATGTGCTCTCGAACGCTTTAGAAGAGAGAACAAAGAGGTCAGACAAAAAAGGAAGATTGAGAGCTTGATGAGCAGAATGTTCGAACTGTGACCTGGTGGCAAACCGGCCTCTGCTCTTGCTTTGAAAAGAAGTTTGGAGGAAAGTTATTTTTGCAGAGAACTGAATGTTCCGCAGCTTCCCTGTCAATTACAGACGCTCTCTGTGTCTCTCCATCGCTGTCTCTCTCTGTCTTCGTTCTGCCTTTTCTGTCTTGGTGTCACAGATCGGTGAGTGGAACGGCTTGCTCTGTTGAGTCAGGATCTGAACTGGAGGAAACTCCTCAACCCAAGTGGAATTAATGAGAAAATAAAGAGAATATTCAGCATTAAAAACCCTCCAATGTATGCATACTGTATGTGTATGTGTGATGGGCAGGCTAGCAGGCTCCTATAAGCATCCAGTGATTAGCTGATTTATTTACCTTCAGCTGACTTGTGTTACTTTTGGCTGCACTGTGCCAAGATGAAGGTGAGGATTCCTGGTGGAGTAGGTGAATGTGGGTGTGTATGGGAAAGAGAATAGTAGGTTGATTTTGTGGGAGTGTGTGTTGGATGTGTGTGTTTCTCTCAGTCAGACGCACTGTAAAGGGAACAGAGCCGGTTTTGTTTGCGCCGGCGGGGAGGTCGGCGTTTGAGGGTGTCACTCAACGTATAGCTGCAGTAAGTGAAACGTGCAGACTTTTTAACCTGGATTGACAGCTTACTCACCACTGTGTGCTCTCCTCTCTCACACACACACTCTCTGAGCCCCTCTGTCTGTCTCACATGCATTTCATACTTCTACAGTATTAAATGATGTATCTGTTGCAAGAGGTGTGAGTGTATCACGACATGTGAATGCACAATCCCACCTGACTGTGCAGTAATTTCCTGCAGACATTTGACTTGGCTGAGCTGGACGATCTTTGACTGAAACATGATTAAATTCTCCTTTTTATTAGAGAGGTGCACAGCTAATTTCACTGCTGTAGGCCACCCTGACTGCTCACAGGTCACAGAAACACTAGTGTGAAGTTAAAACTGCTGAGTGATGGAATTAATAGTCAGAATGGGATCTTTTTGTAACAGTAACTGCCTCAATTTCTGGTTAAAATGCAGTATTATGACAGAAATATGAAGTAATTTAAGGAAGGCTGCGCCCTGCCAGAGTTCAAAGTCATGACACTTGTCTTTTTCTCTGTCTTTCTATTCACTCACACCACACATGCATTTCTGCAGGGACATTTCTAATACTTGTCGACTCTCAGTATAGTCATGATCTCAGAAAAATGGGAAAATGACTTTGCTGCTCTGTGATATTGCACACCATCCTCTTATAGCTCCTAGGAGTCAAGAGAGCAAAACAGAAAGAAGGATCAAGACTTTTTCCCATTTTCTCAAATCTTCAAGTTATGGAGAGCGATCCTTTAGAATTAGCCAGCACACATGTTAGACGTAAAAAAAAAACCTGCAGTGTTTTTTTAAGGAACACAGGTCTTGCTCTGTCTTTGTGTTGTTACAGTTCCCTTTCCCTCCTACCATAAATTAAAAAACACTGAACGAACTTGGTGCAACTGTCAGTCTCTCAACAAACTTCCCTCCGCCTCTCAAAAGAACTCTGTAACCTTAAAACACTCTCACTCATAAATTCAACTTGCCAGAAACTGGCCGGCGGAGTGTTCACGCTGTAGACTGCAGGGCTACGTTGGGGATTAGACAGGTATGTGTGTGTGGACACAGAAGAAGCTTCAGGATACTTCTCCTCAATCCACTTTCTGTCTTATTTACTGCGATGCTGGCCAGGAAGTGGCTGAAAGCAAACTGTTTAAGTGAATTCAAATAAGTTTAGTTTGGCCTGTGACCACGTGGTAGAAGTGGTGCTACAAATAAACCTTGCATGTATATAAAGAATAAGAGAGGGAAGATGGAGAGGGAAGTGATGCAGAAAGGGAAAGTGAGAGGCTGCCTGCTGTGAGAAGCTTGAGCTTGATGGGAACAATACAAACACATGAGTCATGACCCTTCACTCTTACTGTACCTGATTTTTGACAGACAGACTCAGACATACAGTGACTGCAGCACTTTGCTAATTACAAGTGTTAATTGGTAGAAATTGACATCTTTGACCTTAAAGTCTTTAGCACTGCTAGACACGCATGCATGTTGTGCAAACATGCTTAAATCCACACAGTTATTCTTTTCTTATCATGTCATGGCAGATGAAAAATTTGTTGAAAGCAAACAGACATGATCATGATTATGTGAACTTTCCTTGTTGCATATTTGCATATCCTGCATACAGAGCTGCCTATGAACCTTTTTTGTAAAATACCTGCAACTAAGTGCTCGTCTTCTTCTTTTTTAATTTTTTTGAAATCAGTGTAGACACGGAGATGTTGACTGTTTTCTAACACGTATCGTATATGCAAATTTAAGCTAGAGTTTGCCTCTTTGTGTTCCTGCACAGAAACATGTCTTCAACAATACCTCACACGACTGCAGTATGTTATCTTTTCTTTTCAAACATGTATCTGCATGTATTGACACAGCGCAGCCAAGAAGTCTTCAGTCTTTGGGTTAAAGGAAAAGATCATAACAGTAATCAAGAGGGGAGAATAGTGCTTATTCACTTTCCTTGTGTTTGCTCAGTCTTTTAAACCAGAAACCATTGAGTCACAAACCTGTTCCACTAACCTCAGTTCTGACCTGCGGCCCTCATTTGCGTAAATGTGATTAAAGCACAAGCATATTTAGTAGCATGTATATTTTTTACCTGTGCACACAGATGCACATACTGCAGTGAGGAAGTTGACACACAAACTACACATGTGCTGAAGAGCTTTGTTGACCGAGCCACTCGGTCACCAGTACGCCCACTTCCTGTAAAAGGATATTAAAAAACAAGCGCTTTACTTCATCTAGTCATATTATGTTCTTTAAACTGACAAGTTTACCGGCTCACTTGTAATTGGAATAAAATGACATAGTCCATGCTTTGAGACCAAAGTGTCCGAAAAGAAAAAAAAAGAAAAAGAAAATCAGGCCAGTGCCAGTCAAGCTGTTACTTAGAATTTTAAAATGACTAACAGGGTTGCCAGGTTTGCACCAGTCTGACTCAGGAATGATGTCGGTCAAGTGGAAAAATACTTAACCTTACACTCTCTTTTTTTTTTTTTAGCAGAGGTGGCAAACCAAAGCACATACATATATTTAAAAGGCTGCCGCTCCAAGATAATCTCAAGTTTAAGGGGTGAAGATAGAATAATATTTTGCGATCATCCAACACTTCCAGCTGACAAGGCTCATTAGGAGGTGAAAGCTGGACAACTTGACCTACTTCCTCTGTTTTCCCTCCACTTACAGTATGTCAGACGGCATGGAAGTGTCAAGGAAAACTGAGCTTTATCCCTGACAGACCCCAAAACAACTCCTAAATGGCGTCACATCCAGCTTAAATGCCAAAACAATCAGACGGCATGTAATTCCCTCTGGGTTGGTAAAACAAGTTGCCCTCCCCGCTGAGCAGAAGCTAGCCATGCTCTATTTGTTTACCTGCTTTGTGATGTGTATGCCAGCTTGTTAATTGGGTTTTAGCGGTCAATAAAGGGATAATAGTTTTTACTTAGATGGAAACAGAGAAAAAAGAAGCACTCACTGTGCTTAGATTTTATTTGGAGGATTTTTTAAAAAAGGGGAAATCGATTCATATTCTAAAATTTCTCTAAGCCCTTAGTTTTTTTTGCCTATTTTACTTGCTGTGATAAATGATGCATTCCTTCGTTTCTAGGTTATTACAGTGTGAAATCATTTGAGAAATGGCATCATCT
>JAQFJA010000010.1:13524622-13535085 GCA_029874485.1 Naso brachycentron | reverse complement strand
GTTTTAGTATTCACTGTCTAAAACTTTAGAGCACTACTGATTTATGTTGTCCATCTTGCAGTATTGATTAGGTAATTATTCAGGAATCGTTGTGCAGCTGCTCCTGCAAAGATGCCTGTCCATGGATCTTGTGACACTGTGATCCAATTAACCATTTAGCTGACTGCTCATGCACACAGTCAAGTCAGTTTCTCCTTTAATCACTCTCACACACACAGTCGCACGCACACGCCGGCTTCTATCAAAGCCTTTCTCCACTTGACCGTTCAGGATCCATTTATTATGGTGGGAGAGGAAAAACCAACAAGTTTTTGCACTAGAACAGCTTCAGTCTCCTTGCCGTAGATTTTACAAGCCTCTCGAACTGTACTGGAGAAACTGGACACCAGTCTTGCAAAATATTTTTCTTGCTTCAGGGTTTAGATGACAGTGGAGAGCTCTGTCCCACCTGAAATGTTGATCCAAAATCTCCTATAGGTGCATTATAAGCCAAAGAGCCCCTGGACACAGACATGTAAAACAGAAAATAAACCCTTACTGATGTTTTGTTGTTGGGTGAATCTCTTTTTGTCATGCTGGGTCATTGTTTATGATCCATAATGACTCTCCACCAGCTGTTTTGCTTTCAAATATGTTAAAACTAAAATTTGACATTTTGTAAATTATACTTATTTGCTTTCATGCCAACACTAAGACAGATTTATATCACTATCAAGGCTGTTGGCTTGATATGAAGGAATGGCAAGCAGCTGGGTTTGCATAAAAATTGGAGACATTGAAACAGGGAGCTTGGCTTTGGCTAAAAGTAAGAAAATCAATCTACTAGCACTCAAGCTTGCAAGTTAATTTGTTAATGGCTTGTTTGTTTATACTTTGTCGATGTTGTTGTTTTTAAATAAACTAATGGAGGTTATATGCTGCAATATTTCAGTTAACTATTCAGTTTCATCCGTGTACTGTTGTTGAACTGGGATGGGATCTGGCGATTCGGTCTGCAACAGGACGACATAAGATTCCCATAATTTTCATCCTCTTTCAGTCATTCAGTGACAGCCTGTTGATTTTCAGTGTCTTTAGTTGTTTTGTTTACTTCCTTTTTCGGGGTTTGGTTCAATAAATTTGTCACCTATCTGTACTGTATGTTCATCTCTTCCTGTACGGAAACTGCTGAATGCTCTGCTGGTTTGAAAGTTTATTTTGAAAGTCATTCCCATTTATATGTATGAGCAGATGGCATAGCGTGTGGTGCAGAGGGAAGTCGTACCTCAGATCAGTAAGAAAATCATGTAAACCCTTGAAACATCAGCTATAGAGGCGCCTGGTGGCTTAGTTGGTAGATTAGGCGCCCCATATACAGAAGCTGTGTCCTTGCCGCAGTGACCACAGGTTCGATTCCACCTCTGTCATTCCCCTTCTCTTAAGCTCTTAAGCTGTCCTATCAAAGAAATAAAGGCAGAAAAAGCCCAAAAAATATCTTTCAAAATGAAACATCAGCTATACTACTGCATGAATGCTTTGTAATGTTTTTGTTCAGAAAGTTTTGGAATTAAAATGGTTCTTCTGCCAAAGAGTAACAGTTGATCAGAGGACAGAGGGGTCGATGAGTCCAGCCCACTGTACTGTGGCCCTTAAAGGTTATACTCCTCTCTGTAGGTGATGGGGATGGAGGGCAGCTGTCAGCTTTTACAAGCCTCGTGCCCTAAAAAAAAATTGGTTCCAATCCCTTGTCCAAAAAAATGCTAATGAGAAGCACACACAATCGGTGGGGAGGGGTTGGAGGTCGCTGGGGGCGGTTATCCATGATGGATGACAGAGGAAGGAACAGAGGAGATGTCGGCCTCTCTCCATCTTCGCCCTGCCATGACCTCAGATGCCTCGGAGAAAAGCTGCAAACATGCGCCGCCCTCAGCATTCCTCAGGAAAACCATGCAAAGTCACGACACAGGGACAAAGACGGATGCAAAGATAGAGAATATCCAAAAAGCACCTGAGGGTGAGCACAGTGCAGCTACGTCAGTATTTGTACATTCAGTTGTGGGTGAATTAATGAGCTTCAACACACACACAGCAGGTTCCATACGGTAAGTGTGCTGTGTATGTGTGTGTGTGTGTGTGTTGTTGTAACAGAGCCAGACTGAGCCAGATTGGATCGCAGTGTAAGACTCATTACTCAAAGCTTACGCAGCACTGTCTTAAGTATACACAGTACTTACAAAGTCATACAATACACTTCCAGCACATGCATAATGCAGTAATAACATCTTTAAGAGTGTGCCAAGAGGGAAACTTTGGCTGGTAATAAAACAGTGTGTGTGTTCATGCATCATTTGCCGCTATTTTCATCCGTGTGTTGGATCACATCTCTGAGGAACAAGGAGATATTGTTCTCCAGTGAAATATTTCCTCTCTTTAAAGCGTAATTCCCCTCACGTTCTCCAATTTGTCTTTCTCCCTTTCTAATGGCCGACCCACCTGAATGTTGTAAGTGCGATGGGAAGTGATGCGTCTCTGTGTGTCTGGATGGGCGGCCAAAGAAAAGGCTGCTGTCTGAAGGAGCCAGGGCCTGGATTTGGAGAGTGGGCTGAAGCGCGTGGCACAGACCCTCAGTGTGGTGCAGCCTTGAATGAGCTCCATTGTTCCCACATAAAACAGCATCACAGTGTTCGATATACTGTATAAAGAGGTTGTAGCGCTCTTAATGGCAAAATGCCAAAAGACGTGCTGTTTTTCTGTGGGAGAGGATGAGAGAGATTTTGTCGTTTTGGGGTGGGTTTTAGAGGAAAGTGCCACCTGTTGTTTCTGAGAGTGTAGTGAGGCAGCAGGCAAAATGCAGAGCGAAACTAAAGTTGAATGAATCAAATGAGCGTGGAAACAATAAAAAACACGAAACACTTGTGCTTTAATGCCAAGAAAAGCCTTTGAGGATTTTCAGTTTAATTTAATTCTTTATTTTCAAAAGGGGACACAAATGGAAATGCAGCCGAGTGAGCTGAAAGGCTAGTTTTAATAGGCAGTCTCTTTGCTTGATGTTCCAAAAATACAACATGTACAACAGTTAAAAACATATTACGTTGTATACAGTATATAATAGAGTTAAATGACATGAGATGGCAAAATTTATCACAATACAGATTGGTGATACAGCATCAGTGTTGACATTGTTGGTGTCAACAAGTTATTTCTTGGCATTAAACTTATATGAATGATACGATGGGGACTCTCTTAGTGAATGTGATACTGGATTCCATTGATGTGATGCCCTGAAGGAAAAGACAGCCTGGCTGAATGCAGTTTATTCTGGTTTGCATATCGCAAAACCACATGTGAAATTCAAGATGATGGCATTATTGATAGGGAAGAGAGGAAAAACATAAAGCTCATCAAGCAAACATATCAAAGCCAAAAAAAGTGATTTCTTTGCAAAAAGGAAATAGAGCAAAATGATCAAATGTTTTTGGGTTTTTTTTTCAGGTTGACTTGGTTGTTCCTAGAGTTCCCATTATTGTTCATAAATGAAGGAGGACATGGACGAGTCTGAGAGCCACTGAGTTCTTGCCTTTAAGCCTTCATCACTTTCTGATGAAAACTGTTTCAGCTCTCACTCAGCATTTTCTCTTCTTCATTAGTCAGGAAACTACAGGCTTGTTTCCAGCTTGAATGCGTGTGTCAGATGATGCAATGGGTTTAAAAAAAAGGAAAATTTTCTAAACCTGTCATTTGGATTAGTAAACTGGTTTCATTGATATTGACGGTCCATATCATTTCCAATTTGCTCACCTACTGTACTAAATTCCAGTTCATTAGTGTTACTAAAAATATTTCAAGTTCAAATCATATCTCATGTCTGTCTGCATAATTTTTTGTGAAAGATTTTTCATTTTTCATTTCTTTAAGCTTAGTTGTAACTGATTACAATAATAATGTTGTTACACTGGGTACTGTGAAACTGAAACATTTTTTAAAATGGTCATTAGATTGTAATTTTTTTTCGACCCTACATATAAATACACATAACATCGTTATCTAAAATAATCCAAATGGTTGAATTTGGAGACATAATTTTCTTTCAGCATCACTTCCTCTTCGGGGTGGTTAAATTTTGGTGGATTGCTGTCGCTTCTCTGGGTTTTGAAGCAGAGCCTGGTGATTGCTAATCATTTTTACACTATGCTCAACATCTTTTGTGTTCTCAAACTGGAAACAAGCACTTCACATACCTGCATCTTTATGCTGATGCAATGCATAAATTACTTGTTTTTGATGCCCCTTGATTCTTTTTTGCAATTATTTAGTTTGACTCCCTTGTATTTGTGCTTAAGCCTGAATCCTAAATGTGTGCTGTCTCGTCTCTGCAGGTGAATCCACATATCTGGATGACCACGGACCTCCTGCTCCAAGAGTGAGTCTCTATCTCCAGCTCTCTGTGTCATTCCACATTTCACGCCCTCTCCTCTTTTATCCCGATATCCCCTCTTTTTTTCCCTGACCTTTCTGTCTCTGATGTGTCTCTGATGTGCTGCCCCTGCGTTTCCAAGCCAGCTCAGTCCAGTCAGGATAAGGGTTAGGTCTGTGTGAAGGAGCTGCGTGCAAACTCACTCTAAATACCAACTAGACCTGGCTGCAGAGCTACAGTAAATGCTCTGAACACACACACTCTCTCTCACAAACACATACAGCGCTGACACAGGAGCCTTGTATTCATCCAGCTGCATGTCGGCATGACTATCTCTCCTCTGTGCCCCCTCTTCCTCACCCTGCCAACTTCTTTCTTTCCCCGTCTGCCCCTTAATCAGTCACCACCTCATTTACACCCAATTTCTCACCCTTCTTCATCTTCATCTTTTTTTTTACCCTTTTTTCCCTAAAAGAAGAATCATGGTGGATTTTTCTGGTTTTGGGTGTAGCTTTTATCATGTAGCTAAGTTTGGACTTGATCTGGTTCGGTTGCAGGTTTGTCTGTGGCTGATGTGAGCAGCTGTTACCACAAGTTAGGTAACATCTGGGTTCTGTTTGTGAGTTCTGTGTTTACTCTGAGAAGCCTGTTATGGCCACAAATTCAAACCAGGCAACCACAGTGCTTAGTTCGTACAGATAACAGTGACTTGTTATTTATATGAAACAAACTGTGGCTGACTGGAACACTGTAATGAGGATGTCGGAATTTGTTTGATACAAGTGTTAGTTTTCAGGGAAAATCTTTATCTGACACAAACCTCAGTGCAAACTCACCATGTCCATTTGCTTTATATATGCCACAGGTTTGATGTCAAGCCGGATTATTAAATGGACTTGCATATATTTTATGAAAAGGATGTCTGAAAATCATATAGTTTTCGTTATTTTCCATTGGAGATAGAGTTAGGGGTGCAACAGCTTGACTCTATCCTGAGGCAAATCTGAATATTTACATTATTATACAAACACAGAAGCTGTGGAATTCATTTGGACACATATAAATGTGATTCTAATGGAAGGAGAGCCTCTAAGAAACGGAGGGGACTCATGAAGATAAATTTACTGACATGTTTCTTTCTCTTTTGACAAAAAACATGTTTCTTTCTAAATGTTTATTATGAATTAATTATTCTATGGTAAAGGTACCACAGATTAAAAAAAACATTATCTATTCAAGAATTTTACTCAAAATCACACTGCGTCTATAAAATTGTTTGTAGGCCTATTCACATTTAGTTATTTGTGTTCACTCAAAACAACAAGCTTTACTAGCAGCAACTGGTGTTTTTCATTGTTTTTGCCCCAGATTTTGCCTCTCAGGCTACAAACACTGCTGGCCGCCCCTTGTAAGACTGATGGAGCTTGATGGGGAAGAGCTGCAGACACTACTCAGGGCCAGAATTAAATAGATGTATAAACAATCATGGATATAATCATGAAATGTGTCATTAGGTACAGATGCAAATGCAACAATATCAACCAATAAAAATAAATATTACAGCAATTTACATACAATTTTTAAATGGCTGCCATTGTTGTAGAAACCAGTTTAATCATCTCATTATTTTCTTGACTAATATAAATGTATGCACATACAGGAAATAACACTCAAAGTTTTATATTTGTATTTGGCTAACAGTCTTCCTCCCACTCCTTTCCCTCTCACTTCACTACTTAAATTTAGTAGCTTTACATTTATCACTAACTGCATACAGCCTCTATAGACACAGAAAAGACAGTGATTATACATCAGCTTCTAACTTTGATTGGTTCCATATCTGTCGTCGGCCTCTCATCTCCCAGACAGACAAAGCTAATGCCATGTAGCATCAGCCACATCGCCCCCCCCCCTTTTTGTTGACGTTCTCCTTCAGCTGAGATTGATCTTCTATTTTAAATTTAGGTCAGTCTTATTACAGCAAGTGCTCGCAGAAAGGCCTGCAGTAAATGTAAGGAAGAATTGTGTTGAGCATTCAATGTAAATGAGAGCCTACAGAAAAACCACACAGCTCTCAGAATAGAGTTACGAGTCCCTATATGCATGGAAGCATGACAAGAATGCCCCATGTACATTTTTACACGTGTAAAATGTGTCTCTAAATATCACTTTATGGAGGTAACCTCCCATCGTTTATCATACAGTCACCATAGCATGATTATATATAATCTTGTTCATGCATCAGGGCGCTACCGGAATACTACACTGCTTAGATATTTGTATGGGTAGGAATTTGTTTTTTGGGAGGGTTTGGAATATAAATATTTGTTTGTTTGCATTTTTATTTGTTTACTTTTTTAATATTCTTGCACCACTTGCACTTCTCAGAGGCTATATTCATGTGCATGCATTTAGGTCAAGACAAAATAACGTGATAATCCTTTATTCAGCCCATGATGGGGAAGTTTACTGTCTCACAGCAGCAAAGTGAATGTTAAAAAGGTAGAGGAAGCATCAGTGAAAGGTAAAATATTGTAGAATAACAGAAACTTGAAACTTGCCTTCCATTTCAGGGGTAAAGGGAGAACTTAAGATCTAGAGCCAAAAAAAAATGCTTTCCTCTGGACAGTCCCATCATCAAAAACAATTCCATAGTTAAATTTTACACATTTAATGAAACCAGAACACAGAACAGACGACTTTTGGATAACACTTGACTTAAAGCATGCATCTATAACACATTATGAACATGCTTATAGTGCATCATAATGGGACTATAGTGCTGTATAATCATAGTTATAAGCAGGGTTAACGCTGCATCTAACCTCCTGTCGTGCATTATAAGTTATGTGTGTTCATCCGAAATTTAGTTGATATCGCAATATGGTCCACTGTAATTTTCTAACCACAACTAGGCGCAGTTCTATTTAAAGAGAAATTTGTGCCAAAAATATCATTTTGTCTTGGCCCACACATCACATTCTACAGACTTACAAAAACATCTTCGTTAGGTCAACATCCCTGCAATAATCACACTATAATCATTTTAATATCTTTTATTATAAAAATGAGTATAAGCATTTAAAAATGTTAATTTCCTTTTATATCGCAATTCATATTGCAATCACAATATCAGTCCAAATAATCGCAATTGAATATTTTTCTCAAAACATGCAGCCCTATATGGTATCATGCTTTATAAAGACAGGCTTCATAGAAAGTGTTAGAGACATTTGCTCTGCAGTATTGCGTTGCACAAATAATGCCTATAAAAGCTCTACTTTTTATCCATAACTGATACAGATTTGTTATCTAACAAAAGCATTTCAATCTCAGTTAGTGACACACATTAAATTTATGCTCTTAACAACTTTAAAAATTAGCTCTGGTACCAAAGAAATGTTGTAAAAGTTTCCCCATTTCCCTTCAGCGATTTAAGATCAATCCATCTTAATTCACATAAACACAGTTTGATGGAAGCTTCGCTGTCGCAGCTACTTAGAGCGGAAACTCCCTCATTCTCTCCTCTGCTGGTGAGAGTGAAGATGAATGGAAAGATCATTAATAACAGGAAGTGTTGAGATTTTCTGCCCTGACTGAAACTTGAACATTACTGATCTCTTCTCAGTGTGGGATGAGCAGAAGACTGCAGAGAGCAATGAACCAAGAGTCAGTAGAGTGCGGCTAACTAAAACCAGTGAAGTGCGGGTTATCTGTGACATACTGCAGTGGATTTTTAGTAATTGCAGCAGGAAGACGGATGAGTGTTTGAGCACAGTTGTCCTGAACATGTTCTTAAACTTGCTGTCATATGATTGGATTTGACAGCCAGCACAATGATGTTCGGTCTCTGCAGAAATGGGTGGCCAGGCCGTGAGACAGAGATCGTAATTTCTGTTCACTGCTTTCATTTGTTAAACCAATGTCTCGAAAAAGCATGAGGCATTTGGAGGTTTTGGTACAAGTGTGTGGGCAGAGTGCTAGAAAAGAAAGGGACACTGAGAATGAAAGAGGAGAGAAAGTGGAAGAGAGAGCGTGAGAGAGAGGAAAGGTGCAGGACTACTCATCTCCTCAAGGTCTGCTCGAGATTTGCTCGCCAGCTCCAAAGCTGAAAATACCACAACAAAAGCCTGACACTCGGAAGTAGGAGCACCCCAATCAGTCTCAGTGGAAAACAGCCCTGTTACATAATGCTTTTTTACACCGTGGATCGACTATTGACAGAATCCCTCACTGGCAGACACTGTGAACATTTCTCACAGCGTGCATCAGAAACTTAAGCTCTTCAGAGCGGCAAAAACAATAGCACAAACTGAAAGGTTGCCCTTTCTGCGCTGTCAGTGCCAGTGGGAGATTTGGACTTTTGATGGCATCTCTTGATGTTGTTCTTGTGTTATACAACACCAGGCTGTTCTCGGTCCGACACAGTCATTTGTCATCGTATCAGCAGGGACTGGTGTCCTGCAAAACAGTGCATGTATTTCAACCGCCTCATTATTGTGATAAGCCGAGCCGTCTGTAGTTACTTGGCAAACACTGAGGAATGTTGGACTGCTGTCCAAGAGAACCATCTCCTATTTGCTCAAATTCATTTTCCCAGGGAAAAAATTCTGCCATTGTGTTTGTTTTTGGACACCAGAAGCCTCTTATCTGTACACAAATGATACTATTTTTGAAAACAACATGAGTTTGCCCTAAGGTAAATGATGACAACGTTCGTGCTAGTGACACAAGGTGAAGCAAGCCTGTCAACAAAACTTGTGTCAGCTTGTACAAGCACAAATTTCACCTGTGAATTGTTTTTCCCATCGCTCTCCTTTATCCCCGGGCAAAAGTGCCCACGCATCTTATTATCACTCATGATGTCTGGTAAAATGCTCTGATTCTGGGAAAACCAGTCAGTCAGTGGGATAGATACAGAGATGAGGTGTCATTCTCTTCCAGCTGCAGTGGTTCCCCTGCTCCATTTCTTCCTTTCTCCCTTCTTTACTCCCTCAGCTCTCCATCCTGTCATAACTTTCTCTGTATTTCAACTTGGATCTGGCTTTCAGAGAGGCTCTCACTGTTTTTACTGAGGCTGTGCTTGGGTGGGACTGCTGCTTTTGCAGGAGACAAGACAAAATCAGCAAGGGTGTGTGTTTGTGTGTGTGTGTGTGTGTGTGAGAGGCTGAGCTCAGCGGTATGGAAAGTACTCTGTGCAACACAAGAGCTGAAAAGAACCGAGATAAACTAACGATGAATAATGATTTCACGTCCCAGCAGAAAGAGAAACAAGCAGACGAGGGTTCAGAACCATTTGTCAGTCAGCCGTTCACTCAACTATAAATCAAGCCAATTTGTTTGGAATATAACTTCGGCACAAGCCAGCGAACTAGTTAAATCAGTCACTCAGACCTGCTTCTAAACACACAGTCTGTCAGATATCCAGACCGCCCCCTCCCACCATTCCAGACTGGGAATGCCGACAAGAATTTATTGCTGCCCATCTGATTTACAGGAAGGCTTTATTTGAAGAGATGAGGGAGCGAACTTTTGGGGAAACATAGAACTGATCCGTCTTTGTTTTTTGCGGTCCATTTCGATCACTTTTAAAGAAATCTTCCAGATGTTTTTTTAAGTGGCCTGTCTTCCTCCTCCCTGATCTTCCCTTAATTCCTTTAACTGGCCCCCATTCTCTGCCACTCTTGTTCCCGTCGGTAAATTCGCTTGGATAGCCTTCATTCTTAAGGGGCCACTTGCGTAAAACATGTAGGCCCTTAGGGATAATTGGCAAATTAGTGCATTCTTGCCAGACTTTTGCTAAAATGTGTCCGTCTCATGTTCAATACGCATATCAGCCACAACTTCCTCCCTCTCAGAGGCTGAGATTTAATGTAACAAGCCTGTTTTTCAGAAAGGCACAATGTTTTACCCACTTACATCCACTTTCTCTGAATCACTGCTGAACTACTTGTTTAATTGGTGAGTCATGAAGCGTGTATGCGCACATGCTGTGGCTTGTGTGTGCAAGTGTGTGTGTGTGTGTGTGTGTGTGTGTGTGTGTGTGTGTGTGTTTGATGAAACACTAAAA
>JAQFJA010000010.1:13449774-13460682 GCA_029874485.1 Naso brachycentron | reverse complement strand
ATATATTTTAAATGATGCTTAGAATGAGTCGGGGAAAGAAATCACATATGTGGAACAAAAGCTAGTTCGAATATAAGACATGCTAGTCATGTATTTTATCAGAGTTAGCTTCAAACTGATTTTCATCTGCACTTATTCCTTTGATAGGTAAGCATTTATCTATGCGCACAATAACAGAGAACATTAAACCTATAGCATTTTGTCAACAATGCATTTATCATATCAGATCCAAAACAAAAGAAGATACCAAGAATATAAAGTGCACTTGTGTAATTTGGTTGCAGGGTTTGCAAGCTTTCAGTTTTTAGTAGCTTTTTTTTTCTTATTTTAAAATTTTATTTTTTCTACATTTGTTGGCCATGTGTACACTTTAAGTTACTGAGTTACAATTTGTGAACTACATGTAGCAAACTGTAGAGACTGGAGTACAGTACTGGCAGGACTTTTTAGGCAGTTGTCAGTTCCCTTCGACAATTTAATTACGCTAAGCTAATCGCCTTCTGGTCATAGCTCCATGCTTTAAGTTTAGACATTTGAGTGATGTCGATCTTCTCATCTTACTCTCAGCAGCTTATTTCCCAAAACCCAGAGTAAATATTGCTTTGGGGCTTCTGATTTAACTGTAACTCTGTCATCTGGTGAGTGTTACACAGAGGATACAGGCTGTCTGAATACAGTCCAATGAAGATGTGCAACACGATCCTAACTTAAAGCTGCAATTGGTAATTTTGTGGTAAACATCAATAGCTTTTTTGTCTATTTGGAAAAAATGTCATAATACCCATTGACAGCCATTAGCAAGTGACATGGTCTGAGAGTACTGCAAGATCTCTGTGTTTTTGCTAATGCCTCTGTATTCAGGATTAATAAAGCTCCTATCACTCCCGTTCTATGTGCCCAGTCAGTGGTGCTCTTTGTACTCTCTGTCCTGATTGGCCGGTCTAAGATGCACTTGTTAGCAACAGGTAACATCAGTACCAGCTGATTAGCTGTTCGTGCGTTCTGCTCTGACTCGGCTCTGCTGACAACAGAGAATCAGTCGGCTCAAGCTCGAGCTGAGACAGACCAGTTTTCTCTGCTGCAACTTTTCCTGCAGCCACTTCGTCTCAGTTAAAACTTGATTCAAAAGAAAAAGTGACAACAAAGGAAGTAAGTTCTGGAGGAGAACAGGGAGAGGAGGCTGCAGCAGAATTGCTTCCCATCAAGTCTCATGCATTTAAGCTTGTTAGCTTGTTAGCAAAAGTTACTAACTGCAGCTTCAAGC
Source organism: Naso brachycentron (assembly GCA_029874485.1). Lineage (NCBI taxonomy): Eukaryota > Metazoa > Chordata > Actinopteri > Acanthuriformes > Acanthuridae > Naso > Naso brachycentron. The sequence goes on along the minus strand of JAQFJA010000010.1, from coordinate 13,459,418 downwards.
ATTTGCAGAACAGACGTACTTGGCATGATTTTGCTCTGACGCCTTTACGTGACAAGAAGCTAAAACATTTCTTTACAGGGTACAACAAGTTTACTGTGTTAGATTTTAAATCTGTATGTCTTAGTTTTTGCCTTCTTCCACTGTTAATGCAATATCTTATTTTGTTTGTCTGTACATTTTATTGGTAATATTGGCTGTGCTTGATGCTTTGTTGCAGGCTATGCCCCATCACTTGTTGTTTTAACTAAAGATTAACTTAACATTAACCACAAGCATAAATGCATAGCATTAAGACCAGTCATTTGAAGACAAATAACTGGAGTAGTTGTCACTACTGAAGGCCCGGAAGTATATTATTTTGACAGGTCTTTGTTATGTATATCAGAGGAAGCCTGTATCTATCAGCCCGTGATGGAGCCACACAGGCACCTCTTTCACATTCAGCTCAGCCAGAGTGTATTTGTCTTGCTCCACAGCACACGCATAATTCATTACTCTATTGATTACCGTACAGATGGAACTCACAGCCCCTCCATTCATACTTAATCAATGGGATGTTGTGGTTTGTTTGTTGGGTTATGTCAGTATTAAATGACTACAAATCGATTAAGATGTTCAGCATCATAATTTGAGACATATCGAGGGATTTACAAAGTCAGAAAATCCAGCGTCCTTGTCCTCACTGTGAAGGTAACGTCAAGACACAGATTTATTTTCAGCGTCTGAAATGTTAAAAGGACTTTTACGTGCTGAAGTTTTTATTGTAATGAAATGGGCTCGCAGATAAATCAGCAACTTATCTTTTTTCCTCTCGCACAATACAGTGAGAACACAGAGTACTCAACTCCAAATGACTAAGCACTCGTTCAATATCTTCTACTTAGCAGACATTCAGCTTATACTGAATTAGTCCAGGGATGTGTGTCTGTATGCATGTAAGTAACGTATGTGTAGACAGTTGTGTGTATTTGTGTGTGTGAGAGGAAGAGACAAGGAAGGACAAAGACAAGAACAGAAGGAGATTGTGTGAGCCTGTGTGTGTGTGTGTGTGTGTTAGTAAGTGTGGGTTTGTGGGAAGCTGTCCATCATCCACAGTGACAGGCGAGGGTGGAGGGAGTTGGAGGGCACGTCGCAGCATCCTCAGCTGTAATGCTGACTGACACGGTGCCTGGTGGAGCTGTTACTCAGAGAGATGGCCTGCGACACAACTGTCCAATCAATAGCAGGCAGTGTGTCTTGCATGCACGCACGCACTTGCACACACACACGGCAAGAGAAAGTACGACAGCATGAAATGCATTGCGGGATCATTTCTCTCTGATTAGCCTAACAATAATAAGCAGTTAATGTTCACTCATTGTATGTGTGCTCAATAAAAACGCTCTTTCAGGTCAATTTTTACAGCTCAGTATGCAGCGAATCAGTCTTCGTCAATTCAATGCCACTAACAAGTCTGCAGATGTGAAGTGGCAAATTTATCAAGAGTGATTTTGCATTTCATTACACGCTGCGCATTGTGTGCTGATGAATGCTTTCAGCTGGGACACATTAACAATGAATGGCACAACGGAGCGAGTTCCAGATTCATTTCAATAGATTTTTGTGCCACCCACATGTAAAATGCAATTCTTGTGCACTTTGCACACCACAAGACTTTTATTTCCCCTTTACACAGTGACACTGCACTAGACTCAACTGGTCCTCTCCGGCCTGACCTGACACTAAACGCTCTGATTAGAGGGAGAGCTTTGGGAGCTTTGTGGGAGCTCAAATGTTCCCACAAGAAAGACCTCATGGTGGAGAGGTTTGTGTATCACTGTGACCCTGGAGGCTGTGCTGCCAGGGGCAAAAGCTGCTAAAAGGGTCCTCCTCGGAAAATTGACCCTAGAAGAGCAACTAAGAAAGAGAGGGTTACACAGACCCCACATAAGGTGGTCAAGAAGTAGCAACAGCATCTTGTCTGAAAAAGATAAAGTGGGGCCCCCTCCTGGAGCCGGACATGGGAGGGGGGTTTGGTGGCCAGGCCCTGACTCATGGGGACCAAAATATCACATTATTTTCAACTTGCAAAGCCACTTTGCATGTCCTGGTGCAAATAGGCTCAAATTTGTATCATCCAGTACCGCCCCACTATATGCAACTGGACGGGTCCGAATATCTACAGTCAGTCATTTTCTTAAGGAAGCAACTGATTTGCTCTCAAAGCATGCTGGGATACCTGGCGTCAGACCAAGCTGGTAGTGAAACGAGAGGACATAAAAAAAAATCAAAAATTCTCACGTTGCTCTCATCAAGACAGCCAATCAAACCGCAGCACCAGCAACTTTCTGAAGTCCTGTGTGTACAACAAGGAAAAAATTAAGCAAGAGATACACATATGGATATGTACAGGGGTGTTTTTGTTTGTCTGTTTTGTTTTTTGAAAGGAAGGGACCCATGCCCACAAACAAAATTTAAATGAATTGGTAATGTATAGTGAGGTTGTACCATTGATGTCTTTGCCTTGACTCTGTACGCAAATGTGCTGCCCAAAAGTTGTTTCTGTGTGCTTCTGCCTGAATACACCTTTAGGAAAACAGTGTGTTTGATGCTGTATAAATGTTAAAGCCTCTTATAGCAAATGTGTTATCATTGGATAAAGAAACAGATCAAATTGACTTGACTTTGAGATGGTGCATCTCATCCAGCCTGGGATCACCTGAGGATCCCTCAGGAGGAGCCGCACAGCTTTGCTGGGGAGAGGGGTGTATGAACTACCTTTACTTTAGTAGAAAAGAATAAATAAATGAATAAATTTAAAGGGCTTAGACCATTTTGAAGAGATCTTTTTGAAGCTGTAAGAATCTAACTCACTTTACAAAGAAACTCTGATGTCGACCTAGAAATGAAAACATGCACAATAAACAGTTTAAATCAATGTAAATTTATAAGATACTGGGAATAAGCGCTCATCGTTCCTAATAACAGAAGCACTTAACGTTTTTCTATTTTTCACTTCTTTTATTTTACATTAACACAGTTGTAAAACATTTCGCTTTGCCTTCATTTTATTCAACCTGAGCGACCACTGCAAGATCTGAATTTTTTAATAAGATAACACACATTGGACAAAGAAAGACCAAGCACACAGTTATACACACATGCTATATCTATCAGTGGAGCCACAGGTTTATGTTTCATATCATAACATCGGAGTCAAATTGTTTCATTTTCTGCAAACTAATCTCTGCAGCAGTCACAGCTTAAAGGAACCAGACAGCAAACAGCTGAGCAGCAGCTCCTCTGCTGAAGCTCAGTCAGTTGTTAAACTGCAGCTGCTGCACTGCACAAAACTAACACGCTGACATGTATACATGTGTTACTGTGTGTATGTGCACAGATTATGTAATTACTTGCTTGCTGTAAACATGCAGGAACTCACACAAACACACAGCACTCCACTGAGCGCACTGTTTCGAAGCTGAGAAGTAATTAAAAGTTAAGGGTGATACTCTGTTATTGTTCAAGATTTTCATGTCAGGATTAAAGGACATTTATCATTGTAGCCACTAGATCAATTAACCATAACAGCTTTATAAGAAAGTCATCTTCAGTCAGACAAATGCACAGTAAATATGTGTACTTGTTCAGTTATGAAGATTTAAATTAATATTTATGAATGCTAGCCATTTTCTCTCCTTCAGTGGTTGAATTTTAACCTGAAACCTTGTCATGACTGTCTGGATTTTGAACATATAACATCTGTTAATAATTAAGACGCCCTTGCAGTCTCCTCCTTGTTTTCATCATCTTTCTTTCCTTCCCTGTTCTTTCACTCTGCTGTGGAGAAACTTGGCAGTGCTGCTGAAGCATCATGTTAAATAGTTTGAATATCATAGATCAACCCTGAGGCCCAGACACACACTAGCCCAGGGTCAAATTCAGTGGCAGTTGTCAGTGATTTATAACATCTGTGTTCAGATTGTTTTAGCCACACTTGGCTTTTAAGGCCGGTGAGATTGCTTAAACTTTGTGGCATGTCATAAAAGTCATTCATTAATTAGTCACAAAAAAGGTTAAAAATACATATAGTTATGTAAAACAGAATGAAGAGAAATGTAGCACCCTTATAAGCGATGCAAAGATTAGGGGCCCAGACATCATTAGACAGCATTCAAACACATGATCATCAGCATGACGCCTGAATGCATGTTGTATAACAGTCAAAGACCCTAACCTGAGCCTAACTATCAAAAGGTCCCAGAGTATCTTTTCTTTTAATAAAATAAATGCCATTATAAGTAGGAATAACAGAACAATGTGTTTCAGAGGAATCTGTTTGAAAGTCTCAAGTCGCTGAAAGTATTCAAGCTCCAGTGTTCATCTTTGTGAAAACTTCAGTGAAGCTCGGATATTTATTTATTTGTTTATTATCTTTTTTTTTCATTATTTATTTATTTATTTAACCTTTTCTAATGTGCATTCCTTATTTTTTTATGTTTTGTTTATTAATTTTGATCAAGGTTACAGAGTCTATTGTTGAGCATTTATACAACATAATGCATTTTACAAGCATTGTGAGGGACGTTCTATTCGGTTCATTTGAGGAGACTGAATCGTCCAAAAAAAGATCTCTCACATGGAACACACGTGGCCTTGACTCTTCACAGCATACAGAATATTGCATGAATGGAAAAGATACTTACAACTGCTTAGTGTTATGGTGCTAGCTAACCTGCCTCATGATTAGTATGAACTCTGTGTTACCTTTGAAGTGACAGTGTGTTGACTCAAGTGCCTCACATAAGCCAGGTCCCTGTCTCTGTTCCTCCTGAGCAGTTTTCTCTGTTGTTTGTTTCCCGCGTTGTTGTGGTCGTCCGTCCAGTTAGCTAGCCTGCTCTTTGTTGTTGTCGGTAACTTTTTCTCTTTTTTTTTTAAAGATATTTTTTGGGGCTTTTGTGCCTTTATATACAGGATAGCTGAAGAGTGGACAGGAAACAGGGGAGAGAGAGGGGGAATGAGTCACAGGTGGAATCGAACCCGGGTCCGCTGCGCGAGGACATAGCCTCTGTATATGGGGCACTTGCTCTACCAACTGAGCCACCAGGTGCCCCGTCAGTAACATTTTTTAAAGAGTGCATATTTACAAGTTGTGTTCGGAGAAACATGACAGTTTATTTTGTCCTCAAACTTACCTGTGGTGTGACGTTCTGTATTTTTGCACGCCCACCCCATGTCAACCTGGAAGTTCTTGTTCTTCCTTTGGATCATCTTCTTCCTCCTCTTCTTCTGTCAAAAAGTGTAATGCTGCCCCCTACAGACTGTTAATAATGCTAACTGTTTCCTACCAAGAAATTTTAAGACTGCTTTCAGTTTCTACCAAAAGACGCTTATCATAGCACTTATTAAAATGTGCTTTGTGTGTGTTAGGGAGTTCTTTCTTGAGTTTAAAAGTGCAAGATGCTCTGTAGCTCTTTGTGAAAACACTGTAGGAAATTAAAAATCAACAAACTTCATTTCTCTAATGTAAATACTTTTGGTTTTTTCAAAATAGAGAGCTGAATTCGCTCTGATTGTAAATTATATTCACTATAGAGGGCTCCCACTTTGAGTGAGCATAACCTTGACCAGATGCTCTGGGCCTCAGTATGGGAAGTTGCCTTTTTAAAAATATGCATGTTTTTATGTGTCCAGGTGTCGTGTGCATCGTTGGCTGGCGACAAAGCCGCTCAGCAGGGGGTCAAGAGTGGCTGGGCTGCATGTCTGGACCCTGAGTACAGCCTGACCCACAGAATACAGAGCAAACACTGCAGGGTTTACTCTTTTGGGTAAGTCTCACCTTCCACTTAATACTTTAATCACCAACTCTACTCTTTACCCTCATCACCACATGTTAATCATTAGCATGTATTCTAACATGAACAGAATACAAATTACAATTATTTTCACAAAGAAATCTTTTAACGCAAGCCATCATCTGCAGCATCTGTAGATCAACAAGATGGTTCACATTAATTTTTCAGACAGTCACTGACTCATGTACACATGCGACAGCGCATCTGGTTTTGTGACAGCCTGTGATATATCTAGTCATAATCGCTGCCATTGTCGCTTTACCTGTGACAATTTTCAGTTTTTCTCAGAAGAGAAAATCAGGTTTTCTCTTACAAATTCATCAAAGGAGAAGGAGGAGTATCTCTCTCTCTCTATGTCCCCTGTTTGCCTTGTCTCTTTATGTCATCCCGTTTCAGTGACTAATTGGACACGCAGCCTGCATCTGCTCAGGATCTGTCTTTTGCTAACAAATGTAAACTTTTCAGCTGGAGTATTTGGGGGAGCAGTTACTACCCTGAGACTGTGGACAAATTCCTTTAAATTTGTTGAGTAACACTGTAATAAGAGTAAAGATAATCCTCTTTCTCCTTTAACTGTTCCTCCAACATCCACCTGGAACCTCTGCTTCCTCTCCCTGAGTGGCAAGTAATTTGAATCGAGTCAGTCAGGCTACCGAGGTATTTGACCTCCATAAGATTGGAGAGTCAATCACTCCCGGTTGACTTTGTATCGTGGATCAGCTCGGCCTCGTTTCTGCCCTGCTGGGCCTCTGCTGAGTCGAGGTGCTGCAGAAGTCAGAGGGGATTTTTTTCCTGCAGGAGAGAGGGAGCTTATTAATTTGACTGCTGAGAGACAGCACAGGTGTGCGGGCATCAAGGCAGGCAGGGCACAGACTCTGATGCTGGGGGGGAAAGTGAGGGAGAGGGGTTGCTGTTGTTTCTGGCTTCCTGCCTCTCTGTGGAGAAGGGGTCAGGGGTCAAACGGAGAGACTGGAGGAAAACATATCTGGTGTCCTCTGGCTGACTGATGGAAAGTCGCTTATGCAGAAAAGCTACATGGACATGCACCATAAATAAAAGGAATTTTATCAGGAGTCTTCTGTGATTTATGCAAACATTCTAACATTTGACCTGAATATCAGCTTGGGAAAATGTGACTTTCAGCTCAGAATTTTTTCAAAAGCTGCATTACCATTTTCCCTTCTATCTAACTGATCCCTTAAGACCTCTGGAATGAATTCAAATTACACTAAGTCGTCCCTCAACTCTGGCTAATACAATAACAGTGAGTCGACGTAAAAAGTGACATTTTATGATAAACAGAATTTCACAGGTATCTAAAGTCCATTTCAGTTAAACAAGTCAAAATGCTGTTTAAAGTTCAGCTTTACTGGATGCACCAAGTGATCTGCTCCCTGTGTCCCCTGTCTGACCTAGATTCATGTACACACACACACACACACACACACACACACACACACACATGCAGACATCTTGGCCATACTCTTGAATCTATGCCCGGTATGCTGAGTATCCCATTCCTAGAGGAGACTCTCAAAACCCTGCAGCTACAATCCACTACTGCACCTAACTGTGTCTTAAATGGAAACGTCAAATACTCTTAAGTTGTTCGTGTGTGTTTACGCAGTTGAATTCAGTGCATTTCTGATCAGGCACACTGGTGTGTGTACTCTTGTGTGCATATTTTTTTGGAGTCGATACGTTTCATTTGCATGCGGTTTAATGAGCCGTGGACGGCTGTGCCCGGACAGGATGAGCAGCTGTATTCTGATTGGTCTGTCACATGGTGGTGGATGGGGGTTGGGGGGCAGGATGTTTTTCCACATGAAAGACCAATTACCCACCTTTCACCCCTCGCACTCGAACTTACCTCTCTCATTCTCCTCAGCCTTCCTCCTCTCTGAGTTCGTCTACTTGATCAAACATTATTTTTCTCTCCTCTCACAGAAACAGTGCAGATGCTTACTGTAATCAAAGACTGTTTGAGGGGATGAATCATCTATTATTATCGTGCCAATCAAAATCGACATTGAAAGTTGCAAATTCACTCATCTGCAGCTACCATAGGCAGAGGCATGTGCGATGCTGCTAGGTGAGAATCAGCAGGAATATTCACAGTACTGCTACTGGCAATATTGGCTTCTGCCTACCCCTGAAGCTAAATGGGAAATAAAATGAATTAGAAAAATAATTATTGGTATTGTTGTTGTGCAATTGCAGCTGCTGTTGTTAATGATTACTATGCCAGAAACAGTTACAAGCTCTTATTTAGAAAGGATGCTATTAACTTTAGTTTTGCAATTAATTTCTTTTTATCAACTGAGTTACCCATAGAAGCAGGCGTTTTATATTTGACTGCAGCCAAGGCTATACCACCTCATCTGCTTTTATGACACAATCCTTTTTTTTTTTTTTTTTTAGACAGTAAAGTTGGAGAATGGACAGGAAATGGTGGAGAGAGATAGAGAGAGAGAGAGGGAATGAGACGCAGCAAAGGGCCACAGGGTGGAATCGAACTGAGGCCCCTGCAGTGAGGACACAGCGTCTGTACATGGGTTGCCTGCTCTACAAACTGAGGCACCAGGCGCCCCACACAACTCTATCCTTGAGCACTAAAGGAAGTGTGTATGTGAGTGTGTGTCCTCCAAGACAGACAGCATCCCTAAAGAGAGCATATAGAGTCTCATCCTCTCAGAGCTTGCATTGCAGTTTGCCACTGGTTGTGGTCTTCGAGGTGTGTTCAAATGTCGCCTTTTGGCCAAGATCGAGGCGACCTGAGGAGGCATAACACTCAGTATTTTGTCAGTGATCATTATTTTCTGTTGGGCTGGTGTGTCTGAGGCTAAACTGGAGCACTACAACAGACATGAGCCACCATTAATGTTTGAACACTTCTCCTTTTCTACTATAAGTCAAAGTCTCCAGTGAAAAAGGCCAATTATGGCTAAGTGGAACACTTAATGCAACTGTGCCATGATTAATGTTATAAATTACACCTGTGGTTTTCTCGATCTTGCAAGTAAAATGTGCAAAGGGGCAACCTGGGGTCTCTCTTCTACCTCAACTAAACACTGTCTCATTTTTCACTCCAAGAAACTTGGTGGCATTCGGCAGTCTAGCAAATGAAGTCACTCCACTTCTTTATGTATGTCATTTTTATCTTGAACTTCCCCAAGAAATACAGAAAGACTTTTGTTCCTTGGATCTGAAAGAAGTCCGCTTGTGATAACTTTCCCTGCTGCGGGGCGTGTAGCGGTGGTTCAAATTTAGAACACTTATATAGGCTAAAGCACAGCGGGGGAATTAAAAATACCTGCACCTCATCACTCATTGATCATGCATACGTTAATGTGCTGCAGGAAGGGGAATATGCGGTCAAAAGAGAAAGAGAGAGGGGATGGAGGCGGAGAGAGACGTCCTCAGAGATGGAAATAGTTTGAGAACGTCATGGTATTTAAAACAAAGACAGTACACCGACTTTCTGTTTAGGTACATACAACTTAGAGATTTTTACAACAGGAAGGTCAAGATGGAGAAGTTACAAGAAATAAACCCAGCGGTAAAAGTTACAATGAATGCATATAAGCCAAACAGGAAATGTACTGAAGTAATCTCCATGTTTTTTAAAAGCATTATGGAATGCAAAGGTAATTCAACTCTATATCTGAAATCAAAGTGGAAAAATAAGTTAAATGTGGAAATTTAATCAGAAGGATGGTACGATTTATGTGAAACTCAACATACTTAACAAGTTTACAACAACTGAGGGTGTTTAATTGTGAAAATTTGGTGTGATTTTTGGTCACACCT
>JAQFJA010000010.1:13432090-13443533 GCA_029874485.1 Naso brachycentron | reverse complement strand
TCACCAGTCGTTTATGACCAAGATGTTTATGATTAAATACTATGAATAAAGAAAACAGTAATAATTTCATCCTAATTATCAAATAGAAAAAATGAAGAGGGAGGCCACTGTATAATGCAAAAAGTTTAATGCCTTAAAAATGCATCATTTACAGCACTTTCTAGGCAGATTAACACAAATATGTCTTAATGTAATACATGCAGACCACTATCAGTAGTTAGTCGTAGTATTATAGTGGTCTGCATGTATTACAGTAAGTCTTATCTGTGTTCATCAGCCTAATAAGCGCTTTTTAAGACATTAGATTTTTTTGCAAAGTAAAGACAATCGTAACTCTGGGGTTTTTTGTTATGTGTTGTACACAACGCAGCAGCTTTCAGGCTTGATTCCACTGGGTTTTTGTATTTGTCACATTTGTCATCCCTTTGTTTTCACCCAAAACAGGGCACAAGGGGGCGTGTCGTTCTGCGAGATGTTGCGTTGCTCTCATCTATACTCATAGAACTGGGGTTACATCCAGTAACCAATGTTGGGAATCACATGTTAAAAACTAATGTTACAAAGTAACAGAAACTGTCATCATATCTCATTTCTTTCCAGTGTGGTTAGAAACCATTTAGCATGGCTAATGCTGCTCAGCAGAGTAAGAAGTGTAAAGTCATCTATTCAAAGCTCCAGCACCATATGGACTTTGCTCACGCCGCACAGGAAAGTCTTGCCACAGCTTGCAACTTCTCCTGCAGAGAGTTGATATTGGCAGCATTGGATCAGAGACCACTGAGGCAGAAAGGCAATTTCTGTGAAGTCCACCAAAAAAAAAAGAAAAAAGCTGTTAACATCTGTCAGACAGAATGAAGCTGTATGAGCTGCTCAAAATAACATCCAGTCCTGACACATGCACAAAAGCGCAGTATGATACACACACAGCCACATGCACACTCTCCTTAGAGACCGAGTGAAAACATCACCTCTTGATGGTGCCACATCGTCTTCCATTACAAGGTTTCTGTCCAATTAAGGAACATATCTCTGCTTGTTATAGTTTTGGCACCCGTGGGGAGGAAAGAGGGCAACATTCGTACTTGTTCTCCACAGACAGATGTTTTTGAGAGTTTCTAAGATTTGTTCAATCCCGCTAATGAGGGCTGGGAATTATGTGGCTTCACCAAAAGCATCACTCGGAGAGGATATTTCAAGGCCACTTTAATATCTGTGCATCAGATGTAATGTAGAATATTTCTCACATTTAAAGAAACACAGAGACGGAGGTCCTTTAGTTAGTATCTTATTATCCTTTAGTGTAATAACATTTGACATTACAAGCCCCTGAGCCTCTTTTTGATAAATCCTGTAAGCTAAGATCTTCTAAGGCCTTAGTGGCTACATAATGAAGGCTACTACTAGCTAAGAAAATGCTAACTGAGACACTGGTGAATTTACAGCCTTTTGTCGAGTTCCTGTAACTACAAATTTTTTAAAAACGTTCAAATCCAGAGAAATTTATCATTGTATTCAGGTAATTGCGCTAACTTTTGGGGTAACACCAGTCAGTGAGTGAGGAGGGAAGTTGACAAACTTGATTAAAATAACCATTTAAAATAAACTTTGACACATTTTCACCTAGTTGGATAGATCTTCATCTGCAATGACTTTTAAACAATGAAACAAATTCAAATAACAGAATTTACATTTAACAGATAAAGATGGGAAAATGGCAGTCTATCGTTTTGTTTGACTTATGAGGAATCCCGAGGACTCTGGGCTGTGCATTAAACTGTATGCATGCATGAGTCTCTTCACATGAATATGACCTCAGGGTACTATTAACATTTATCCTGCAAAGTGTCTTTTCTCCGTTCCAACACAGAACACCTTGTCAAGGCTGCTCTCTCACTCAATCTATCATCAGCATCACCTGAGCGAGAACAAATGCCAAGCTTCACTTACTCCTTCTCATCTTTAAATAGCTTTTGCATTTAATATTTCCACACAGTTTTGTGTCACTCCAGTGTTATAATAGAACTTATTTGTCACATGAAGCAGAAAAAAAAACAACTTGTTTTTTCTTGTTCCAGGTGGATGTACTGAAGGCAGACATGGAGAGCGCAGAGTGGAAGATTTTGGAGAATTTGCTGCTGGAAGGAGTTCTGGACTCAGTGGGTCAGCTGCTGTTGGAGCTTCACCTGCACTGGGCGGGCTTTGAGGTGGGCGGCGATGACCCATCAGTGGTGCGGTACTGGTTCAGCCTGCTCAAGGAGCTTGAACGTGCAGACTTTCGCCTCTTTCATGTCCACAGCGACCCTTCCAAACCTCGCCTCTTCCTGCATAAAAATGTCTTCAATGCCAGCAGCGCTTACACTCTGAGCTGGGTGAACACACAGTGGACTCCTTGAGGGGTGCAAGCCTGTTATCTTGGCTGGAAGGGCCTCTGAATGAAAATGTGCGAGTCTGTGTAACGGAAACAACATTTTAAGTCTGAGCACATATTCCTGCTGTACCCAAAAAGCTCGTTTATCTGGCCCGACCATTTTTGCAAAGCTAAAATCCCTGCTCCTACTTATCCTCCTGCTCTTCCTCTCCTGGCCTGTAATGACCTCAGCTGTGTAGAGCGGCAGAGTAATTGCCTCCAGAGGCTCTCTGTGTTCTGCTTTACTGTGACTGTGTTGCTGGCTGCAGATCAGCCTGTGAGTCACAGTCGCCGTGGTCCTATCTCAGTTTGGCCCATGACCAGATATTAGACAACCTTTGCAGATAACAACAGGTCTCCACAGGCCCAGAGACAGAAATCTCTTCAAATAGAACACGAATCAGAGGAAATGGATGCATGATGTGAAACAGGGTAGTGCAGATGAAAGATCCTGCCTCACTCATGTTAAGTGGATATTTGTGGGAGGCCATCACAGCCGCAGCACAGAAAGACAAAAAGAATGAGCAGAGGAATTTGGGTAATAAGGCAGAAAGAGGAGGAAGATGACTACGGACGAGATGAACAGATACTTCCCTGCAGTTGAACCTAGATAGGACTGTTTTCTACAAGGCAAAATGTCACAATTATGTGAAGAAAATCAAGTGTCTTCAGATTTGTTCTGTTTGTTGGATATTTGAATGAGGATGTGTGGGTGAGTGTCTGAGGAACAGAAAAAGCAAAGATGAACTCGTTATTTCGTTGGGTGTTGGATTTTTCTTGGTTATAAAAGAAAATAACAAATGAGATTCACACAAAGAAGCATTTTTGTATAACTATGACTTCTTTTCTCCTCGTGTTCAGTTGACCTCACTCATATCTGCTGCAGCATAACTTCAACAAACTTACTCTGAAAACATAAAACTGTGCTGTCTACCTAAAGAAACAATCTATTTGAAAATGATCCAATTAAAGTAATTTCCCAAATCTTTTCACGTAGTGTAATTAAGAAATGAAACAATGAATTGTAAATTATTTCTTCCAGTGGTTTTTTTGGTGAATTAAAACACTTTTCAAGGAAACAATGCTTCATTTTTTCAGAGGTAAAATTTACAGAATGTTTATTTCCATAAGGGGATGGTCATACAGCTGAAAATGAAGAGTTTTATACCAAGCACAACAGAGGTCAGTACACTACACAGAAAAATGCAAATTAAAATAACAAAACATTTACTTAAAAAAAAAATTCCAAGGTATCTCCTCAAATATGTCCTTTGCAGTAGAAACAATTTTTTAAGAGTTTGCTTGTGCACATCTTTGTGCAGAATCAGAAAATACATGAGTTCATATTTTGAGCTCTCACAATGGGATACAAAAATACACTGCTACAATAAGACTGGATACCAGCCCTGTGGCTTCCACTCAATGTTTTACACAAAATCCACGGGACAACCAGTCCCTTACCCTCCATCTTTAGTGAACCGATTCAGTTCTCCCCTCCACAAACAGTGACACACACGGGACACATTTAGTCCCAGAGTTTGATTTGTCCATCCCATCCGCAGGTGATGACCTTGGAGGTTTCATGTGGATGCCACAGGGCGCTTATGCACACCTTGTCGTGAGCCTTGATCCTGTGGTAAAGCTTGGTGGTCTTCCAGTCCCAGATGTTCAGCTTTCCGTCTGCATCTCCTGACACCACATAGCTGGTAGAAAATCCAGGATGAGTGAGTGAGTGTGAGAGTGTGAGAGTGTGTGAGAGAGAGTGAGAGAGAGAGAGAGAGAGAGAGAGAGAGAGAGAGAGAGAGAGAGAGAGAGAGAGGATGGTAAGATAAGCACTTTGTTAAAAATTACTCATGACTCCACTTCACCTGCCAAAAGGTGGGAGTCTGAATTTTTTGTGGTATTTCATTCAGGCCAGGAGTTGCAGTGTTGCCATGGATACTGAAAGGAAGTTAGGGCACCTGCTCACAAGATGTGGGTGGTGTTGGTGGGCGAGAAGAAGGGAGACAACAGATCTTGCTAGGTGTTTTGGCTAAATTTAGAGTTTTTGATGGTCCCAGTGAGCTCTTACTGGAGAGCTTAGGCACCAGATAATATGAAGAGGCTGTTCTCCACGGCTCTTCGTCAGCTGGAGGAATTTTAGAGGAATGGAGTCGAGTCTTTTTCATTTCACAAAACAAAATCATTCTGTTGTTTTTGACACCTTCAGCTCATTACAACCATTTAAACTCTTATCAGAAAAAAGAAAAGCAATCAATTGCTCCTAACTCAGTTTTCATTTCTCCTATATACTAATCAGTTAAAAACTAATCAGCTATTATGAATTTTTATTCAGTTTTCGGAATCTCAGTTGTGTAATACTGCCCTTGATCAGAAATTTGAGTAACAAGGGAAAGGCTTACCTCATGTCTGGGGAGAAGTCCACTTGGCAGGCATAGCCAGCCACCATGTGACCTTTGAAGACTTTCTTTTTATTCAGTCTGAAGCGGTTCTGGGCTCCAAAGATCAGAATCTGGTTGTCCATAGATTGGCATGCTAGCCATTTACCTGGGGTTAGAAAGAAGAAAACAGCATGAAGCTAACAGCTAATCTGTGGTGCTGCAAAGAATTTATTACTGCTGTACAAACTATGCTTACAATAAAAAAAAGAAAAGAAAAAAGATTCTATTCAAGCATTATGACCTCTAAAGTATTAGAGGTTCAATAAAAAAACCTTTAAAGAAGCACAGTTCGTGTTAACAGTAATTATTTTTGAGGTTGTCGCTGCTTGAGTGTGTTTCATTAGCATGATCCTGTTGAAATGTTCAACAAGCAGCCACTAGGATCATGGTTTGGTGTCATGATGCTGCCTGTCACTGATCTTAGTGTGTGCCAATGATCGCAGGCAATATAACAACTCTGATCTGGTTGGACAACAAATAAAGTCGATTATTTTTAACAACATGTGCATGGTAATTGGTGGAAGTATAACTCAAGGAGAAAAAAATCAACAAAAACCAAAACTGTGAAACTTTGAGTTTGAGTCGACGATACTCTGAAGAGGCATGAACTCATCCTTCTGCCATCATTAAAGTGGAAAGATTGAGGCAATTTAGAGGAAAATGAAAAGAGGTTTTTCATCAGTGACTGCTCAGCTGAGATCTACTTAACGCAGCGTGTCGGCTACAGCCTCAAAGTCACAGCACAGTGATAAGAGGCAGCGCTTCAGTGTCAAAGCATTACACGACTCACTGCACCTCTTGAAAGGAAACATGATGGAAATTATTAATGTGGTATGAGAAAGAGATCCGGTGTTGTGTGTGTGTTTCTTCCTTTTACAATCCTCCCTCACAAAACAAAAATGAAAAAGACACTATTGTCCACAGACGTCAAATGCAGTAGGTGCAGGAGGATGAAAACAACTCAGCCAATTTCACCAGTGAACTCCAGTTTGGTCGCTTTTTATTAAGATAGCAGGAGACAGGGGCAGAGAAGAAAAAAGAAGAGAGGCTGTGGATGGAGTGCCAAGGGGGGCTGGGTGCCATTTAGGCGTGAGAAAAAACTGAATGGTCTCCCACTGAGAACACATTCATTATTCACACGCTGAAGAGAAACAAACCATGTTGGGACAAATAAGAACACTGCCAAAAGGAAGGAAGAGAGGAGGACGAGTACATGAAAGGGAGAAATCAAAGTCGGCAGAGAGGGAAGGAACAGATGAGGACAGAACAGCTGAGTTTGACGATAGTTGAAGCTGATGGAGAGCAGCGGGGAATTCCTGATCCAAACGGAAAGAGGACGAGGAAGATAACCTGTTAATTCTGTTATGATTTCAAGGGGCGTGATAAAATCGAAAGACAGCTACTGTGCAAGTAACTGGTATCTTTGCATCTTCCAAGAAAATCTGTGGAAACTCATAAATTCAGCTGCCTGGTAGCCCAGTGACTCACATTTCTACACAAAACTAAGGAACAGGGATGTTCTCATATCTTTTGCCCAAATCCTCATCTGTGTTCTTTCATTTTGAGCTTTATATTTATAGAAAATACTTGTCTGACATCAAACAGTTGCACAGTGCTGACTGTAAGCCTGAATGACATTAAATAGTATAACAATTTCAAGGAATAAATTGGCACTTTGGAAAAAAAAAACACACTGCTTTCCTGCCAAATAAGATGTGGAGATCAATATCACTCTCACGTCTGTCTGTGGTTTAACACAATGACCGCATACTGAGAAAGAGCTTGGCTGCTCTGTCCAAAGGCAGAATCCATCCATCAGCTTCTAGAGCTCACTAATGAGCACATGTTGTCTTTTAAACCTACTGACTCTATGGGCTCAGCACGAGAATTCCTGTGTGCCCGGCTTGTCTGTTGTGCACAAATGGCAAATAAACTTCTTGAATCTCTGAGTCATCTTGCGAGGTAAATCTGTGCAAAGACCACTGTGTAAAAAGACTTGTTCTGAGGCCAGACTCCAGGCCAACCTTGTCATAGAGCCAAGCTAGCTGCTATCACTTTTTTTCTAGTTTTTAGGCTACGCTAAGCTAACTGTCTTCAGCAGTACATTCACATTACAGATATGAGAATGGTATCAATCTACTCCTGTAACTCTCAGTCAGTACGTTTAGGTGACATTAGAGAAAATGGATTTATTGTGTTAGTCCAGCCAAAACCGAACTTTTAAATGCATATAAACATGTTAGTCTGTCTGAAATTATAATAAATTGAGTTTCTCAAAGATAACACACAAAGATAATGCGACTGGAATTCGCATTACTCCTGTATGTATACGCTTCAATCGGCCCCGGACTGCCCTTAGCAATCTGCGCATGACCCGGAACTGGAACAGCATAAATTTGTAGTAGAAACTCAGGAAGAAAACAGGAATCCTGTATGCAAAAGTAAAGTGTAGATATAAAGTGTAGAGCGCTGTAAAGTTGTCCATGTTTTCATGGATTCCGCTAGCCACTTGCTAACTCGTTTATAGCTTGTCTGGCTAACCGCAAGAAGGTCCAATAGCAACCAACCGAACAGGGCATATTGCTGCCTACTGTAGGGGAGTCGGACAATGAACTGATTCTCCCTCAGCGCTTGTATACTGGGACATGGACAGTAGCCCACTTAAATGGCCTAATTGCATTATAACCATAGCATGACTCAACTGTGCATGTAAATGTACTGACTGCTAAGAAAGCAAACATCCAAAATGTCAAAACTATTCTGTCTGAAACACAGCTTCCTTTGACGTCTTACTAAATTTGATTTAATGTCCTACAGTTTTTATACATCTGCGAAGGGAGAAATATCCCCCAAAAATAGCTAATGCAGCTTCGGTCTCTGCCCTTGCTGACGCATGCTGACATGTCATTAACTGAAACTGTTGGCTGCTATGAGCTACACAGTTCATTCCCTCGCAACACTTTGTATTACAAGGAGATGTCATAGTGCTTCAACAGAGCTCAACTGGCCTTTTATGACAGCTAGTGTACCCCAAAAACACAAAGGAATGGAAATGAATCAAGCTTTGTACAGCCAGTCTATATTTATCAAACATGCCCAGAACAACCCCTGGGGTCCAAAGACTACTAAGATGTACTGAACGTCTTATTTCTATTTTTCTGAGCAATGACCAAGATTGGACGGTTTGAATCAGCTTCAATCTGGCAGTATTGTTAGTGTTTAAAAGTCCCCTGAGTTGCCTGTGCTTGACTGTGTGTCTGTATGCTCGCCATGACTTCACGACTCACCATTGGGAGAGAGTGTCACAGCTGGCATGGAGTGCATACTGGGCTCAGCGATGTATTTGAAGTCCACAGGGATGTCCCTGAAAAAAAAGGCACAAAGCACGGTGAGGACACTTGAAGATGGTTTTAACACCGAATGACAGAGAACCCTGTGCAGCCCCAAAGGCAGAACTCGAACGAAAAGCATTCACACAGCTCTAGTGTGTTTACTTAACAGCTGCTTATGCTGTCTCACAAATGGTTATCCCTGAAAGGTGCTACAGAGGTACGCTCACCTTGCCTTTCCTTGAAAAGAAAACAGCTCTGGTGAAAAACTAGGCAGGATAACCACTACAGCTACAGTTTGTTAAGAACTCCAAGCAGCCTGAGCAAAGTTTTTGATGCTGCACCGCCATCCATACCAGCATCCCGTTATTTATTAATCCCTTCATTCACTCTTTCACCCTGTCTCCCTGTTCACTTATGCTCTGTTGTGTCTCTGCTTTGCACTGGAACGGAAATTTGGCTATTTGATCACAAGTGGTTTGGAGAGGATCATTCAGATCTGCAGAGTTGTACATGTGTCTGCAAGAAAGACTTTTCTTTTTTGAATGCATCTTAGATTTGCCTCAAACTAGGTGAATTTGTGTAACTAATGCATCTTTCTGCTTTACTCTGAGAGTTCACATAAACGTAACAGCAACTGTCCTCTTCTCTTTTCTTCTATCTTCTATGTGTCTGTCTTCTTCTGTGGTTAGCAGCAGCTGGAGCAAAGCGATTCCCCCGTGTTCACACACACGTACAAGACTAAAAATGGGTTTCAAACAACTGAAGACAAGAGTTAAACGAGAGATGCTAACACTTGTATGCTTTAAACACTGTCCTGTCTGCAGATAAAACAAAGCAGTCATATCTGTCTCTCTGAGCTCCAGAAAGCTGCGGCGTGTTCTGAGAGAAAGAACGAAAAAAGAAAAACATATGACAAACAATCTGCACACGAGGGACGTTCATGAATAATAAATGATTGGTTGTTGTTTACGGTGTTTCAGGTCGATTAAGCTGTGGGACAGAAGAAAACAAGACGACGGCATTTTTATATATTTTATATATGAAGTTTGGTTTGCCAGGCTTAACATCTGCAGCAAGGTAGAGGTTAAGTTTTGTAATCAGCCTGCAGGAAAAATGTCACTACGGAAAGACTGAAAATCACTGATTGTCTCCTACTGAGAAGGAAATGAAACCGACTGTCTTTGTTTGTTATTGAAGGACTGAATAAAAAGAGGATTTCTCTAAACATAATTACTATTGACAGAAAAAAACTGAAAGAGTAAATAACTTTTTTTTTCTTTTAAAATTAATCTGCTTGGCTGTAGTCATTACTGATGAGAAAATATTTACATCATGTTAAATTGGGCTTTGCAGGGGGCTTTTTTAGGAACATGACCGAAGTCAGTCTGGGAAACAGAGCCTTCGGGATAAAATAACAAACAAGGCAAACTGAGCACTTGGATGACATTGCAGTTCACTTTCCATCATGAGATATTCAAGCAATGTCCTTCTCTCTGTCTCTGCCATTTTTTATCTTTCTCCATCTTGTTTTCTGTCAATCCATCATCTTCCCCACAAGCCCTGTTTCATCGCTCACTGAATGGTGTCTTTATGATTGAGAGCTAATTCTCCTTGTTGGCACAGTGCGGTACACTTTATATTGATTGTAATCCTCCTCCGACGCACAGACCAACCCGCAGCGCCCAGATGACAGACCTCGGCCACAAATAAAGCAGTCTCCCCAGGAAACTTGTGTATGTGTGTGAAGACAAGGATAGAATCTGAATTGCCAGTAGGCGTTTGCACTGTGATGTGAATGACTTGTAGATTTGCTGCCACCCAATCTTTTCTACGCATCTGATTTTACTTCACCCTTTCTCTGCGTGTCAGCCTCTGCTTCTATTCTGGAGATCTGAGATTGTTTGAGTAAAGTCAGCCTAATGCTCCAACATAGCAGCAGCTCACAAGGGGGGTTAGCTAGAGCCGAGCCAGGTGGTATCCGTGGGAGAAACGGGGACAGTAAAGCCATCCTTTGGCCCAATATACCACTTGCCTGTTCACTCCCACGCAGCTCTAAAAAAGCTCATGGGAGACCCCCTTTCCAAACAAGTGTACTAAGTAGAGTTTAGGGATTTAGTTCTTTTGCATATCTGTTGTTCAGTCGACATTTTATTACGTCCTTTCTGTCTCTAACTTAGAGTATAAAAAAGCCAAACATTTTTTCACGAGTTAATCCACATCTCTTCTACTCTGGAGGGAAAAGAAGCTCTGACAAACGGGAAGGGGAAAAAACACATAAATGGTCGTCCTTGAATAAAATGCCCCCCTCCCCAGAATCCACAGGAAGCTTCCTTTATCAGCTAGTCTTTAAATATTTATCGACTTTGAGCAACAAAAGCCAGAGTTTGTTTATCACCACAGGACCCCTGGCCAATCTGCAAGCAACTCTTGGTGGTCTCCTTTGATTGGTCACGGAGCATAGACTGCAGCAAGACATGTATGGAAAATATCTAAAAATAAATTAGCTTGTGGAAACCAATGTGAAACCAATTTTCTAAATAACACGAGCATGTTGTGTTTTAGCAAATATCAAGAGAAAGGAGGAGAGATTTTGAAATATTAGTTTTGAACTGTATCTGACCTTTTTAAATCATCGTGGCACATCTGCCTCCCGATCATCTAATTTGTAGAACCATTTAAAAAATGCATATCTGTTAAAATACACAATTAGCAACAGGCTCACGGGCGTTTTGGCTAGAGCATTGACACTGTACAATATCAGCTCCAGGGGGAAAAAAGAAACTCCCTCTGAAACAGATGCATGCAAAGCAGACAAAACCGTAGCAGAGGCTATGAGTCAGAGCAGATTAGCAGCACAGCTGGAGGAGCTTTGACCAAGAAAGAGGTTTGTTCATGTCTATGCTGAAAAGAACCGTATCCAATGTTCAGACGTACTCAAACCACACTAATATGTAAGAGATGCAAGAAGAAAGTACCAACAAAAGGAGGCAATTGAAAAAGAGAGAGAGCCTGCGAGGAGCACTCTATATTATTTTAGTTCTAACATGTATATTTTCTGATTTTGTCAAGATTATCAGTATTGCAGAAATACCCTTAAATATTGTATTATTTAAGGTCCACATCGCCCACCCCTACAAGAGAATGATACATAGTGTTTGTTTTTGAAATGTTTTCTTGTTACAGAGGATAGACCAATCACAGAGGCACATGATGTCACCATAATGCTCCTCAAGGAGGCCGTACTACAGCAAAATATCCCCTGT
>JAQFJA010000010.1:13386557-13401356 GCA_029874485.1 Naso brachycentron | reverse complement strand
TCAGCTTTGAAGTAGCATCCTGCCACGTACTGTATCAGAGTGTGCAGATGCTGCACTTGTTTAGTCAATGAAAGCAATCTGGCTTCCTTTTATTGACTCAATTTACAGGCTATAATTTCATCAGTGGAATAATATATAATTATAATGAAAAGGAATTAATTTATCGGCCCAATATACTGTGTGCATACTTAATGAAAAGTGGCAAAGTAGTTGTGTGAAGAATTCAAAAGAATAAAGGCTTGAGAGAAAATGCGTAATTTCTCATTAAGTCACACGCGGCCTGTCTTTTTGTAATGTGGACATGCTTGTCGAAAACTATCAAACCAGCTCTTCAGTTAAAGTGTACTGACTTCTCTGCACAACCCGAGTGAATGGAAGGTGACTGAGTGAGATGAGAGACTGTCGTCTTTTTAATATTTTATCAGTTTGAATATCTGAGTCGTCTTGCAACTTTTTAACGACTTATGATTCAGTTGTAGCCAAAGGAAGACAGCAAGTTCAGCAACTGATGATCTTAAAATAATTGATTTAAATGTCTTTTCAGTCATATAAGCAGTTACCTGTGATTATTATAACACAACTGATGAGCCACGCGTATTATTTCTCCTGTTGAGCCTCCACAGTCACAAAAGAAATCTGTCCACACAGCAAAAGAAAACGGCAGTCTGCTCAACACTCTCTGAGTACGACAAACGTACGTTTTGGGGGTTTTTTTTCTCCTCCCTTGTTTTCTGTGGAAAATGAGCTGCACTGCATATCTGTATAACTGATTTAAACCAGCTGCTGGTAAGCTTTGCCAGTCTGATTTGTGCTCCCTTTGCCATTGGCTGCGGCGACTCTGCCAGTGTTTCTGATTATATGTCTGTGTTTTTATGTGTGCAGCTGTTCATAATGTAGGAAGAAACCAAGTCCACAGTTGTAGTGAACGGGTTCCCAGAATCAAGGGGAAAAAGGACAAAATGTTCACGCTAGTTTGACGTAGAGAATGCAGCCATCTTCAAGGTCTGAGTTTGCTTTGAGGAAGAGTTTTCAGAAGAGGAAGGCACATTATTGTGGATTTTTTTTGTCTTGTTTTGTTTCAAGGTGATATTTAAGTCCTATAGTAACTTCCTTTGAGGCAATGGCTACACCATTACAAGTAACTTATGGCTTTAGACACACATTAAAAAGTCTTAAGTCTTTCTGTTTTTTCCATGGTAGTAATGTCTGTTTTAAAATGTTTGGTTATTTGATTGTAGGCTGCAGGGAATTGTGTGCACTTATAAACTAAAACGGGAAATGTGGCGCCAGAAAATTATAAGTGCATGAGGCTGTTTCATCCTTTTGTGGAGTTTTAGTCAGCACCATAAGGTGAAAGCAAACACTTTTTAATATTACAGCTACAGTGTGTATCATCTCAAGCACCAAGCGTTAATTTTAGCATAACATTAAATTAATTTAAATAATCAGTCTTTCTGTTTTCTGATGCTTTAATAGGTTAGCATTAATTTAATTAATTATATCAGACCGTGCGATCGTAAAAGAGGTATTAATTTCCATTTAATGTGGTATTAAAAAGCTCTTTAAAAGCCTCAAATGTAACTTGGTGAACCCTGCAGTAAGCCAGTGCTCAGCATGGGAGCCCTTGGTTAGAACCAGACTCTTAATCTGTGCTGGATTCTGTTTTATGGTGAACCAGAGAGAGAATCAGCTCCACTAACTGTTCATACCATGAATTTTACATTAGTTGATAATGAAATCTGTCTTGTCTCCGATGGCACAGGCCATTTAATTTCCATTTCAACCAGCTCCTTTTCTAGTTCCCTGCTAGTCACTTTTTCCCCTCTCTGTTGCTTGTGATTTTCCACTTTTATTGAACCAGCAAATGTGGTGGCAAACACAGTGACAAAATTGCTTCTCTGCTGGATATTAGTTGTTTTTTGGATATGTTGTACCTAGTTATGTCTGCGAGCAGATGTCTGCTTGTTATTTCATGCTTTCTCAGTAGAAATAATAATACCTTCTTCCCATAACTTGCAAAAAAGTCTGCAAATGACACTAGTCGTGTGTGTGTGTGTGTGTGTGTGTGTGTGTGTGTGTGTGTGTGTGTATGTGTGTGTGTGTATTGAATTGCCTCTGATGGTGTTTCAAGGGTTTGGTGTCTCTGCAAATCTCTCCAAATAAAAGGCCCTTGACCTGCTCCTTATGGAGGGGTCCTCAGATATTGTGTGGCAGTGTGAGTGAGTAAATGCTCCATTAGGATTCATTAGAGCCTCTACGTGGACATATTGTCCCAAGTGCAATGACCCGCACCGACGGAGGCCTCCCTGTTCTCCAGTGGCACGTGCCGTCCCTCACTCTGCTTTGTACTCGCACACAATGGAGGAGCGATCCCCCCATCTCCCCCTTATTCTCTCTCTCATATTACATTCATTCATCAACTGCTATCACTGTTTTGACACGTCAGCCAGATCTTAGCCCATTCCTTCCTCTCATCTTCCGTTCTGCTCGCTTTTTGTCCGCCATCCACGCCTTTGCGTCTCTTGGGATACTATTAAGTGACCAAGGACAACCCACTGCAGCCGTTGCCATGGCGATAGGTGACAGCTGGAAGCACCACCCAAGATGTATGGACCGTAAAAGTGGGATGACTGTGAAAAGGGTAGTAAATAGAGAAGGACTGGCTAGCCCATTGGCTGGATGAAAAACATAAATGAAAGAAAGGGAAGAAAATCGGCAGGTATGTGAAATATTTCTTTGTGTGTTGATCTTTCCAGATCTGTAGATATTTTTTATGTGACAGTACTCTATTTAACTGACAGGAGACAGTCAGTGAAGGGACAAAAACAAGGAGACAAGAAAGAAATGCACAGGGAAACCATATTTCTCTCACCAAGATCTTTCCGCTTCATTGATGATTAAACCAGGATAAAACAGAAAACAGATGAGTTTAATTTTCTCATTTTTAGATCGATCAGTTCTGTCACCTACATCAATTCTTTCACAGAGCAGCTATTGTGGTAAATTGTAAGAAATCTGATGAGTAATCTGGTATGCTTTTTAGCCGTTTGTGGAACATCAGCTGGGTACCACGGAGCCCGTGACTGACCTGTAGCTGAAACTGCTTTTTATGCAGGCAAGAGCAGTTAAAGGAATATAAAATGGAAAAACTAAAAATGTTTCTACTGAACTCCACTATGATAAAAGTGAGCACAGTGGACACCGGAAGTTTAGACCTGCAAAGTAAGACTGCTCTGATAATGACATGGGAGAAAAATGTCTGAATAGTGGACATGGTGCTGGTATTTAAAATGTACCTTCATAAAAGGTAAGATTTTACCTTTTTTGACGGCACGGCTACAAACACTTTACACACATTGTTGGGCAAAGTATCCTTTCACTGAAATATTTTAAAGTGTCATGCTTGATTTACCCTAAAATTCAACTCAATCAAAAAACGTGTCTCCATCTTCATAAAGGGACTCCTGGCAGTCTTGGTTTTTTCCTCATGTTAATTTTGTGTGGTGTCATTTGATGCACACAGAGTTTAAAGTGTGATAGAGCAGTTACTTATACCTGAACTCTGACTGCAACTGCACTTGTTTTGCAAAGATTTAAAAATGTATTCCCTGGATAATTTTACCTTAGCTTGATTCAAAGGGTTTCAGCTTTGTTAAACGGCTACTTTCATTTTTTCTATGTAGACGATGTGTTCCCCTCACATCAGCGCCTCAGTTATGGCCCAGACTGCTCTAATCAGCTGTTATCCTAACTGTTACCTCTGAGTTGGGCTATGTGTACCAAACTGGATGTTGATGATGTGCAGCTTGAAACAACGCCATGGACAATGACATCATTCGGGGGTGGGGGACTAACTATTGCACTGACTATTTTTTTCCCCCTTGTATTTTGTTGTTGTTACTGCTCATTCCATGTTTACATATTATTTATTAATCTTTCCTTACAAGTACACCACTTCTTTCTGACATCCGCTTTGCTGTACTTAGTAAAATATCCCGTTTGATCCAGCTTGCGCTCTGCTCTGTGCTGCTCAGAGAGAGAGAAAGGGAGAGCAGCGCGGGTCGAACAAGAAAGGGAGCGGTGTTAACGGGAAAGACGGTGAATCAGAGAAATAAAACGTTATTTTCTGATAGTTTTGCAGCAGTTAAGTGTAAATGAACACCACTAGAGTCTCGCTGTGCTGTTTATTTTGCTGTGTGTGGCACATATAAGAACATTACTAGTTCGCTGCTTCTTTTCTTC
Source organism: Naso brachycentron (assembly GCA_029874485.1). NCBI lineage: Eukaryota > Metazoa > Chordata > Actinopteri > Acanthuriformes > Acanthuridae > Naso > Naso brachycentron. The sequence goes on along the minus strand of JAQFJA010000010.1, from coordinate 13,397,114 downwards.
CATCCACTTTGCTGCTGCTCTTACATTTTCTCCATTGTGAGACTAATAAAGGATTATTTTATTTTATTGTGTAAGGGTAAGGAACTAACATAACAGTGCTCGTAAGGTAAACACCCAAAGTTGAGTCAACATCATTAGTGGGCTTATAACTTTACATCGTCACTCCATTAATTGTGTCTGTACTTTAATTCAGAAAAGTACAGAAAAGTAATGAGACCTTAATACAGAAAAAATGTGAATGATAGTCATTGGAGAGGGACAAGTTATTTTTTAATATCATTTGGCTTGTGCCCTGAATTGCACATATGATGGCTGGCAATTTAAAAGATAATAATTCATGCAAAGAAAGTTTAATTTTGTTGTCAAACAGTAAAGTAAAACATTTTCTAGAGTAATGTTAATATTTACGGCTGTTGCCTCAGCATTTGTGCCCGTGTGTGTCCTTTGCTGTTTGTTGAAAAAGAAGTGACGGCACCATGACAGGCTCGTACCAGCTAATTTTACAGACTGAGGTTTACGCCTATTGAACACCTCTCTTACTGTTTCACCTTGTAAAAATGGTCCATGAAAAGTTCTGTTGCCAGAGTGCAGCTGCGGGTGTGAATCTGTGAGTCTGACCATGCCAGAGAGAGCGTGGCAGGGAGGGGAGGGGCGCATTTTAAATGATGATGTTGCGAAGGTCAAGGCTCAGTGGAAGATGGCTGAATAAACGATGACATCGTAATGTAAGTAATGTATTCAAATGCATTAGTTAGATTTCCGTAGTCTAAGTAAAGGCTTGAAAACATAAAAATCATTATTTTGTCACTTCAAACCTGCAATGCCATCTATTCTGCTTAGATTTGTCTGGAAAATTCTCTTTTAATTTAAAATATCTCACCAGAGCTCATAATGAATGCTTTTGACAAGGCCCTCCTTTCCACTTGTGCTAATGTATTTAATTATCATTAATATCTCATGTGGAAAAAACATTGAAGTAGTCATAATAAACGTCCTGTATTTATCTGGAGATGGAACACTGTGCAGAAAGTGTTTTCTTAGTGATTTCTCATTAAGTTCTTTGTTTTGCTCAAGAAGTCCCTTCACCCAAACAGGAAACCATCGTCTCACAATTCCCTCGTGTTTAGTGTTGTCACATTGTTATTGTTATATAATGTTTAATGTGTTTGAGTTTAGTGTTCTCTATCTCTCTCTCTCGATTCAATTTTTTTTTTCCACTCTGTGTGTCAGAACCCAGATGATGGGTTAGCGATTTCTCAGGGGAACCTGCATAAGTGTGTGCACGCAGTGATTGTTCGTGTATGCAGAAGAAACCATCCCTCCTGTGGGCAACAATTTCGAGTTAACTTAAGCCCACTCAGCCAGGCAGCGAACTTATGCTGCAGTCGTTAATCACTCACACAAACACGCAAGTGCTGTTGTGAGGCAGTCTGAAGGATGTTTTGAAAAGCAGAGCAAGTGAACGGTGTTTACTCACGAATAACATGTCAGCAAATATCGAGGAAATGTAACTGAGCCTGTGATACTGTAAAGAAAAAGAGATCCCATTCAGTCAATGCTTTTTTTAAACATTATACACAAAAAACTGTCTTGTAACCTTGACTTGCACTCAGATCATCAACAGGGAACAACAGGGATCGAAGAGGAGCACTAACCAAAATTACCCCGTAGCCCAGTTTTCGAGAACAAAATACTCCTCCTGTCTCCTCTTGTTTGTTTTTATAAATAAACAAGAGTTAAGTCGAGATGACAAAGAAGTGAATGTCATCTGGGGCTTTTCTGAAATCACTGTTTGAAACCAAAAAAAACATTATCTCTGCTCTTTGAAAAGGCCACAACATCAACACCAAACACCAGTTTCTGTGTTTTTTATGTGGGGCTTAAAGGGTGGGAGTGAATGGTACATCTACTGCTGCTTTGTGTTTGACTTTGATGACATCATTTTTTTCATCACGTCTTTTATTTCTCTGCTATCTATGAAGTAGCCTACCTGTTTTTAAAAGTGAGATGAAAGATATTTTTGCAGATTGAAGCCTATACAGTATGTCCCCTACTTTTAGTTACACTAACATTTTCTCTGTGTCATTATTCTTTCACTACAACCTGAAGGCCTTATTTTTTCATCATTGTTATTTATTATCACCATTTAGACAAACCAAACCATTTTCTTGTGGCCGAGTAGGTAGGAGGAAGGTTGTGAAGAGGACAGTGCATTTCTTTATGGGGAGATGAATGAGGAGAGAAGCCTTGAAGAGAGAGAGATGAGTAGGGAGGGTCTTCTATGCAGATACATTTGTCATCTTCTGTGTGTTTGTGTTGAATAACTGAGTGTGCATGCATGACAGAGAAATAAACAGAGTTATGATTGACTGATTTAATTTTCGTTTGCTTCTCTGTTAATCCGTCTCTGTTTCTTTCCGTACACCCCTACCCTTGAGACAAGCTCAATGTGCAGAAAATATGAACACTAACTGTTCTCATAAAGTAAACCGATGGGCTGAACAAGGGTAAATAAATGCCTTATAGATTTTTAATATTAAAGGAGAGGATGGTTTAAAGGGGGGCAGAATATTTATGCTGTAAGAGATTCTGCAAAGGGGAATGAAACTAAGCTTCAAGAAGAAATGATCGATGCTCAAATTATTGTTGTTGTTTTGTTCACTGGAGAAAGAGAACAGTAAGCAAGATAACACGACTGGTCTTTCCTATAGTTGCGACTCTTTGGTGTACAGACATGGTTGATATTAGAAAGCCTATTTCGCAAATCGCTGAACTTTTCCTTCTGTGCCAGCCATTTTTAATTTGAGATTTTGGTTCCTTTTTCTCGTTCCATGTGTTTCTAAGATGACACTCCCGGACACACTGTGATATTACATATTACATAAGTAGTGTTGGGTCTGTATGTGAAAGGTCAACACAGCAGTAATTGAGTTTACGCCTCCACTTTGGCGAGTGGTGGCTCAGGGTTAGACCTACATTACCACGACTTCCGGAGGCTGTGGAAAATGTCAGAGCACATTGGGTGAAGAGGTGTCTGAAATCAGGAGGGAATGTGTGTGTTTGTGCGTGTGTGTGTGTGGGTGATGGAGAGACTGTGCAAGGGAAATTAAAAACCTTTAAAAAGTAAAGAGGATCTCTTGTTACTTTAAAAGTAGGCGGGGATTTTGGTGCTGTGTTTGGATTTGTGTCACTGTAACGTTGCCCACACAATTCATTCAAACCACTTAAACAACGACTTAGAGAGGTACACATTCTCATCCTCTCCTATTATGGGCATTTTTGCTTCCATTTAAGACGCTTCCACGATGAATCACCTCAACAAAGCCTTTTTACTGGGCTCCTTCTCTTTCTCCCTCTAACCATCCAGAGCTGGGTCACTTCCGAGAATAGCATTCCTTGCCCTACATTTTTATGGATACAGTCAATAATCATATTTATTCCTCAGTGACAGCAACACTGCTAAGAATACGGCGGAGTATTAGAAGTACCAAACGTCCATTAAAGATTAATCAGATCTTTAACGAGGCCCTATCACTGTCAAGCCCAGTCAATCAGGCCGTCCATCTGAGCACCTGATGTCCACACCAGTGCTCACACTTGCTCTGATTAAAACGAGCTAATGCCAGAGAGACATCGTGTTGTTAGCATGATTGAGTGGTGTTGTCACAGAGGGAGTTGTGCTGGTGGAGGGTGTTTTGCCCTTAATTTCCCCATCTTGTTTCGACATTAGATTTATCTGTTATAACAAGATACCAACTTCGGTTAAAATAAGAACTTGTCTAAATAAGAGATATGTTTGTTTTGTGAAATAACGAAGGTTGTCAAACAGTTAATTGTTTTTAAATTGTGATTCATTGCTAAGATGCTATAGTTGATGGCGATAAATGAAATTTTGAAATTTGCATGTTCACAGTTCTGTTATTTTGCATTTCACAACAGTTTTTAAGCCCTTATTATCAATGTGAAGCAATTCTTACTAGTGTAACTTGATAGGGAATCAGAGGCCTACCGGAGTACGACCCTTTTGTAAGTCTCACGAAGTAACAAGGAGGACGGGCAGAGCTCGCCCACTGCTGATTAGCTTAGCTCAAACACTGGTAGTCAGTAGGAAGTGCTAGCCTGCCTCCGCCTAAAGTCATTAGCTAAACTTTCGCGTATTCTTTGTTCTTCTCATACATGGTTCTTCTCTATGAATGTCGGTAGGAAGCTGGAAACCGCAGTGGCAGCGTGATGAAGGGTGCGTCGAAGGAGCAAAACAGCAGCATGCAATTTAAAAAAAAAAAAAACCTTTTCATACTTATTCTTCTTTTTATCGATCAAATTAGTGTCGAGTCATAGCATTAAAAACATACCATGACATGAAAAAACTTTATGTTAAAAGAATTTTTAAAAATCTAGAAAAATTTCTTGTGGAAATGAGAACGTGCTAAACTAACAAGCTAAACTAAGATGGAGGAGCATGGTTAGCAAACCTGTTGTAAGGCAGCACTGTCATTCTGAGTATGTTAGTATGGTGATATTTAGCATATTTGTAGACTCTTGGCCAGTTTCTTGTGACTTTTTGAAGTATTAAATGGAATTAAATGGATTCAGTGCACCTAGTATCATTTCTGTAAGCATGTTCTGGTTCTGATCATTGCAGCCTCCGTGTCTTCTGTGGTTTTGAGAAGTTCTCCTTTTTTGAATGGAGCAGAGTTGGATCTAAAAAGTGCAACACTGCAGCTTTAATACCATTAGCATGGCTGAATGGGCAGACAAAGTGCTGAGGTTTGTTAGCCCTGGCTATGCAGGATGAAAAGGACAAGACAGTGCAGCTGATGAGGCAACTTGGCTGTTAGTGATGTGAAAACATTACTTCCTCGCTACTCTGCTGCTTTTTCTATTCCTCCAGGATCCTGCTTAACTTTACTTCTCAGGTTTTATTCCCTCTCTGCTCTTTTTACTCTTGAACTTACATCATGTTCTGTCATATTACTCTCTTTTATGCTAATGTTTTTGGCATGATGTTCCGTTGTGATAATTCTGGTGTCCTGCCAGCAAAACTCAGTGAAACAAGTATTTTTTTATTCCTACATGTGTCTGCTACTGTGTACAGTGTTGAAGTAAGTAACAAAATCTCAGGTCTGTAACTAGAGTTGTTGCACTGATGAAGTTTTTTCTTTCATTCCTTCACTCCCTCTCCTTCCCCCTGTCCTGTCTCTCCAACTGTAGGTAGCGGTGTCGCAGCAGAGGGATGCCGCTGGTGAAGCGCACCATCGAGCCCAGGCACCTGTGCCACACAGTGCTGCCGAGAAACATCAAGAATGAGCTGGAGTGTGTGACGAACATCTCTTTGGCCAACGTCATACGACAACTCAGCAGCCTCAGTCAGTAGCACAAACACAACTTTGCAAATGCACACATATTAGGAGTATTAAGTCATTTTCTTGTGTCAACACCGTGCTGATGAAGGATGATAGCGAGACATTGTGGCTGCATTCGTAAAGAGGATTTTTCTTTTTTTTCTTTTTTTTTTTGTGATCCAGTATCCGCCACAGCATGACAAAAAATCTGTCGGAAATGTACTAAAATGAATTAAATTGAAGCAAATTACATTTTTTCTCTTCAATTTAATCTGCATGTTCATTTTTTTTCAACTCTGGCATCACAAGGCTGCCTTTGGTAAAACTGACTGCTCTGATAGAGACATGAGTGTGAGCCTCCAACGTGAGCTTCCCTGTGAATTTCTAGTCCCCACTGACAGAGCGTTGCTTCATGTCTCAATATTACTAATTTTAAGACTTCAAAACTTTGATTCTTGACACAGGGGAAGAGCAGCGCTTCTAGTTAGCTGATTGTGTGTGTTTGAGTTTGAGGTTTTTCAGAACAGATGGACCTCTGTGCTTTAGGCTACTACACAACAGAGGCTGTTGATGTAAAACACAGCTAACAGCTACAGTTTGCTAAATTGAAATGACACTTGAATAGCAGCAATCTTTTTTAGACTGTTAATTTTCTCATTATCGCTGTGTAAAGAATTTTTAATGGATTTGAAAAAAAAAATATTTTTAGCCATTTTACACTTTTAAGTTTAACACTTACTTGTTATTTTATGTAAGCATAGAAGAAACAAAGAAAATATATTCTGTGTGTGTGTGTGTGTGTGTGTGTGCGTGCGTGCATGCAGGTAAATATGCAGAGGACCTGTTTGGAGAGCTGTTCAACGAGGCCCACACCTTTTCTTTCCGGGTCAACTCCTTGCAGGAGCGGGTGGATCGCCTCTCCATCAGTGTCACACAGCTGGACCCCAAAGAAGAGGAACGTGAGTTTTGTAACCACACAAACACACAAACACACACTAAGGCTTCATTTAGACCGAGTTCTCCCATCACTGTAGCCATGCGATGGAAAGTTGAAGCACAGTCAACTTTTGGAGTAATGCAATACCACGTCACGCTGTAGTTGCCAGTCAGCTGATCAGCTGAGCGGACTGAGCAGAGCTGAACAGCCCTGCCACAAGGAAATGCAAAGACCTAATTTGCATTTGCAAATGGACCGGCGCTCCCACAGCGCCGTGCAAACCTGCGGTGAACGCCGCAGAGCCCGATGAGGTCTGAAAGGGCACTTAGAATGCTCTTTGCCTTTTTCTTTCCTTCAGTCACACCGTGAACTCTTCAGCTTCATCTGTGTGTCTCGTACTGCACCAAACTAGATTGATGCCTTCTGTGTGCTTGTGTGTGTGTCAGCTGTGTGATGGAGCTTGCCCCCCTAACCAGCATCTTGTGTTAATGGCTGTTGTTAAAGGAACAGGCAGCTATGAGACAGTGTCATTTTTCACAAACCTCGGGCTCTTGGAGAAACATTCTGCCACTGCAGGATGCTTGTTTACCCACTGAAGGTCTCCTCTTTGTGAGGAGAAATTGAATCTATGGTCAGACTGTATCCGAGCTGAGCAATAATAAAAAAGGAACGCGATAATCGGCAGCACTGTCAGGTGAGCCGGGTTGTCCTGAGAGAGGATAACTGGATATCGTAGCAAGTTGAGAGTGCAGTGGCTACAAAATAAAACAGGAGAGAATCACAGCAGTGTAATACCATGCTCCAAGGCCCCGTATCGATTTCCCATGGGCCAGCAGTGTGTTTACGGCTTTGCTCAATGCTTCTCTAACTGCTTCCTTGTCACTGACACGGAGACAGTAAAATGCTCACTGGGCTGTACTTGCAGCTTCTCGCTCTTCTGTGGATGCAAACACAGGCTTTGATACCACTTTACAAGGCAATGAATTGCTCTAAGTTTTTTGGCAGAATTACGGGTTTGTGTTTTAAACACAGTCGATGAACAGACCCTTCCCATCCTGATCTTCTTTTTTGATCTGTTCTCTATTATTCACCCTTCAGAAGCTCTTCCGTTGAATTGCTTTGCACCCTTTCTTCATATTTCCTCTCTTCTGCCTTCACCTTTTAGCTTCTTTGTCCTTCTCTTCTGTCTACTAAGGCCTTGTTCAGACTGCCAGGCCAAATTGGATTTTTGGATTATCCAGATTATATCCAGATTGATTTTATTAAGTCTGAACAGCAAAAAAACCACATAAAATCTGATTTTTGCAAATCATATCCAAACCACACGGCGAGGTGGTCTGAAATGTGATTCCAATTCGATTTCAACAGATGTGTCTGCAGTCTGGATGCTCTGGTCATTCATATTGGATATTAGAGAGTCTGTGTCATTTTAGATATTGGGGGCCTAAACAGAGTGTTTTGACAGACAAGATGGGGCGCTAGACAGCCACAGATTCTGACAAATGTCGCGCGGCACCTCTCATCTTCAAATGTCCCAAAGACAACATGCTCCTACCGTTCACTGCTTTGCAGGCAAAGCTAAACCTCTTGCTGCACAGTGAACAATGCCATGACTGCAGCACGGATCATCGTATGGTTCATCAGTCTGTGTCATAGCTGAGTCTGTCTGGTTTGGAGTTCGGCATCTCGACTTGACAGCGCAAGTGTTTGGATTGTGAGATGATGTATCTCCTTTTTTCCAATTGTCATACTTCTGTGTTGTAAAACTGCTCACAAGCACACATACTACATCGTTACCACAGTAACATGCAGATCGGTCGGTCCAGAGCGATGTTGTCTGACCGCAACAAATCCAATCTGATCACTTGCAAATGAAGGTGCCGTCAGTCTGTGTTAAAAATCAGGTTGTAGAAACAAAATAGATTTGGCCCCATCTCCCCTCCTCTTACCACCATTTCTCCTCACCCTGTATACATTGCTGTGCTAATGAATAATGGTGTCTGATCTAATTGTAGAAGTCTGTTGTGCACGGTGTCTCAGCTAGTAAGTGAGTCCATATTATCCCTCAGAGGTTGAAGGGCATAGTCACCAAACACACTCCTCCTCTGCTCTTGTAGAGGAGAAGATATTAATATTTATCTTATTAGATACGCATCTACAGATTTACTAGGGGGAATACTGAACTAACAACAAAGCCCATCTTTGTATGCTTTTTGCATAAATCTACTCGTTTATAGTCATGTGACATTCCTGTGTTTGGACACAGATTGTGAGTGATTGTAAGTCTGCTGTACCCATGCATGTGGTCTTTTTATCTCCCTTCATAAATAAGCCCAACTCCCCCCCCTTTAGCCTGAAGTATTGGCCTGAGAGTCGGTGGATAAGGATCAGCTCAGTTGCAGTTTAAGTGTGTGGTGGTGGGAAGATGGAGGGGGAGGTGGGGAGTAAGAAAGATGGAAGGATAGAGGGATAGGTGCATAATACAGGGCACTGCAGCAAAAGCAGTGGAGTGTAAAAGGATTGTACCGCAGAATTTTCTGGGCCAGGTTGAAACGGCCTCCTCTGCAGGTTATAGAGATTTCCCACTCAGTTCAACTTCTCCGCGCTCACCTATGGCCAAATGAAGTTGTCTTGCAAATGGAAAAACCTGCACTATTCTTTTCTTTTCCTGACTATTATATGTATGATTTGTAAAATCAAATAACCTCATTCAAATGGTGGTGTATTAGTATGTGCTGCCTGCCAAAACCTCAAGGAGAGAAGTCTGATAAACGTGACAGAAAGATGGACAGTCGTGGGAGGAGTTGTTTCCCGTAAATGTCACCTTTCGTCCCTACCCCCACCCTTTCTTTGCCCTCACACTCACAAACACACTGTAGCACACAGTTTAAAGTGTATGCTTTTAGTACAATCATATGGCTCGCCTTGCAATTGTCTGTGTGGGTCTGTGGTCGGCAAGAGGAGGAATGAAGGAGAGGGGAATGAGTGCAGGCAGGGATGGCACCATAAATCAGGACTGTAGAAGGATAAAGGATAAAGAAAGGAGGATGGGGGTCGGGTAGGATGAAGGAGAGTGCAGAGCGCTAAGTATGTTACAGATACTGTTCGCAAAACCTCTGGAGAATGTCTTTTTTGACATTCTTTATGACAGGTACAAGGTAATTTATTTATCCAGGTGTGACACAGGGTTGCACAACAAAAGAAAGTTTGTAATACTTTATTTAGTACATAAAAAAGAGCGATACACCCAGGAAGTAATTCTGTGCATTTTTTAAATTTCCATCTGATAGAATGTAAACAAATTGATAATAATACGGTCAACAGCTTAACATTAATTGGGCCGTGATCCTCTCATTAAATCTGTGGACTTGTTTTTACAATGTTGATGGATGCATTTATCTTACAGGTAATACATGCTTAAGCGATAAAGCAGAAAAAATAACAGAAAGAAAGAATAAAAGTGAACCACCAGTGTCAAACTCTAATGACCTGAAAATTTGCTGATAAACTGATTGAACTCTGTCTAACTTGCTTCAAAATGTCTTGGCAGCAAGTTGCTGCAATAACTTTTTTTTGTTGCGTTGGATAACGTTTATGACCTCAAATGAATATTGCAGTTGTTGTCACAGCAGCGTTTTCATTGTTGATCTGTAATAAAATATTCAGATCCATAATTGTGAAAGTGACTTTAAATTGGTGTTTGTAAAAATGTGTTTTGCAACCAAAAGACTAAATGAGAAATGTGAACCAGGAAGAGAATTTCGATGACTCATATTAAATGATCATTCAGCCCTTCATCGCTCCTGTAATTTAGAGCAAATAACAACAGGATCAGAAGAAGAATAATCAGCAACACTGCAAGCAAAGAGCCGGAGCTGTAGCGTCCTGATATTAACACACAAACCAACCAAGGACAATGCTTTGAGTGAACAGCGAAATGCTTTGAGGAGGAGTAAAAGCTCAACAAAGAGAGACCTCTCATTATAAAATAACCTTGCAGTATTTTGATTTAAAAAAAAAAAAAGAATCACTGCTTTGTGCTGACTGTAATATCCAGTTAAGTGTTTCTCAGGTTCTACTTATGGGTGACTGTGACCACAGTGTCTCTTTATTAGTGCACTTCTCCTGTTTACTGTTCATTGTGTTGTTCCAACACCTTCCCTCCTCATTTTTAACTGAGTTAAAAGCAGTTATTGCCGTAAATTGTGACTTAAATGAAACTGTAGAGATGAGTCTAACCCTCTGACACAGACTTTCTTTTTAACTAATGTTGTCACA
>JAQFJA010000010.1:13326636-13337436 GCA_029874485.1 Naso brachycentron | reverse complement strand
GAAGATAGGCGCAATCTCTGCTGATGGTGAGAAGTCAAAAATAGACTGGTATGGTCTTTTAATCATGTTCTAACTGGGTAAAAACAGCTTTATAGCTGCTTGCTACCTTGCTTAGTTTGACTTTTAAAGTGAACATAATTAATGCAAGTACAAAGTGAAAACCATTAAACAGTGTGTGGCTGTCTGCAACTCTTCTTAAGCTCATTGTACCTTGAAAACTGTCAGTCACCCACAGTCATCATCCCACAACGTGTTTGTCTGAGCTCAAGGGAGAGGAGTTAATACCTGCACCGGTCGTGTCCCGTTCCTCAACACACTCACATGCACACACCTTCACCCTGCATGCAGCCAACATATACAGAGCACAGACATCGTACAGACACCACATGCACCGCACACCCACCCACAAGCTGGTAAATCACCTCTGACAAATCCTGCCAGGTGCCAGGCTACTAACAAGCACACTACAGTGCAGTCCTGTGCCAACACGTGCAAACACACGCGCTCACACACACACAGACGGGTGTTTGCACAGGCCACAGGCAGAGGGGTACAGACAAATGATGATAACTTTTATTGCAAAGCTGATTTTATGTGGCCAATGGCTTGCCTCTGCTTTTCCAACAGATAAAGCATGTGTCTGTCTGTGCTTGTGTGCGCGTGGACACGCCTTGATACCACTGTGCTGTCCTTGGAGAACGAGACCAGAAATTAATGCTACCACTGATATTTTGGTGTCCATCTTTTCTTCCACCATCTGTGCCTCAAACATTCCTGTGATACTGCCTTCATCTGAATATGAAATGACAAGCAGGGGGGAGGAAAAAAAACAGCAATTTGTGTAATTGCATAATCAATAACACCAAAGCCTTTAACATTGAACTAATGGCCGACTGAGTAATAGTGATGTTTCTATGGAAAGCATTTGCTACGCCATTTTAATTAATATTATTAATGAGAGAATCATTCGACTGTGTACTTTGGTAATTGCCTGGAAAGCTGGCCAGGTCTGCACTGATCAAGCATTACATAATTCAAACACTGCTACCAACCTCAATTAAGTCTAATGGATGGTAATATTAAAGGGACTACAGGAGAATTTCAATGTTCTTAATCTCAACCTCTGAAACAAATAACAGTCCCATTTAACTGCTGTGACTAAATGGCGAGTGTGTATAAATATATTTAATGAGTCTCTCTGTATACTATAAGCGGTTATTATTATTTGGACAGCTGCAAGTCAGATATCAGGAGTGCATTTCTGACGCTGCTGACATGCAAATCTGCCTTCTGTGTTCAGCTGAACTACGCGTTGTTATCTTTATACACACATGCCTACACACGGGGTTGGGGAGGTTACTTTGAAAATGTGATAGTTCACAGATTACTAGTTACCCTATTTTAAATGTAATAAGTAATGTAACTATTTCAATTACTTTATCAATGTAATGTAACTTATTGCATTTAATTGCTTTTTGATTACCTGTCTAAATTTCTAATGAATGTCTTCATTTGTTAATTGTTTTTAAATGTTTAGTCGGGCAGTGGCAGACGTGGGGCTCAGCAAATACAAACGAGAGAACCAATCAAAAGCATCAGAACAGCATCAAACTTTGCTGAAAGTCCTTGACTGGAAATGGAAAAAAAAAGACATTGTACACAACCAAAACTTGCAAAGCAATAAAAATGAATGTTATTCAACATACAGCCTGAGCTTTTTAAAGAAAATATGCAGATGTAATCACCCTTGCAATCATTAACATTTTCAAAAGTACCTTTAATTTAATTACATATTCTTTCTCAGTAACTGTGACTGATTACAATTACGTTCATTTTGTAATTTAATTACATAATTTAGTTACATGTAACTCATTACTCCCCAACACTGCCTACATATACATAACACACACTTTGTCTATCTGTCTATCTATTTATCTATCTATCATCATGAAATACACTTAATATACTAATAATTTACAATTTACAAATATAAAAAAGTTAAATATAACTCGAATAACACAGACACTAACAGATATATAGACAGACAGACGGACAGATACATACATACATACATACATACATACATAGTTATAGAGACATATATTAATGTATATACATCACAAATGTGACAGTGTGACAGTATATAGTGTAGCAGCCCAGGTACAGCTGTAAACTCGATGTGTCCTGTAAAAACAGGTGCTTGCCTGTTTTGGTGGGTGACCTAAGGCAACATCTGTTGAGGCGGAGACAAAAACAAGGTGAACAAACATCTCCAGCACTCACAGCGCCTGGGCCTCAGTGTGAGTCTCCCAGTGGCTCTCCAGCATCCGTCACCTTTTCCCCACTTTGTGATCAGCCTTAAACCCACTGAGGCCTTCACAGCTTTCAAACCGGAGATAATTACAGTTGACAGACCAAATGAGGAGCAAGTGCAGCGACTCCAATTTGGCTGTTTGTGTGAGAGCTGTTTTTGAAACGTGAGTGGGATAGAGCTGCCCAGCAGAGACAAAATAAGAGTTATTAAAAGAAATCCAATTTTAAGTCATTAAAAAAAAAAATAAAAAAGAGCCCAACTGAAGAGCACACACCCATTACAGCCACAAGAGAATGACGCAGGGTTCAGCATCATCATCCTCTGGAAAGGTGCTTTTGTGCAGTTGTGTGGACACAAATCTAATTTAATCATCCATGGTGCATAATGATGGACATGTTGGTTTTACATAATATTGTATCCTGAAACCAAAGCATTTATTGAACATTTCGGGTGGTTTGCTGCGACAGCTTGGCATGCAGCTTCGACAAGGCGAGGATATCTGTCCTTGTGTCCCAACACATCTGCAGCCTCCTCATTCCCGTGTGCCACTCGGATGCCCTCAGCTGCTACCTGTTTAAACAGCCTGGCAGATAAACTGCCGTGTTTGTGGCTGCTGAGGCTGCCAGGTTCATTCAGAGTCTTTATAGCAGCTGACAGGGAGAGAAGACGGACTGAATACAGTATCATCTCTCTTCAAGCACACACACACGTGCCTGAATCAAAACTGCAGATGCTGATGAGGCAAAGAGATAAGACAACAGTCCAAACAGACGACCTTTCTCATGGCTTGCGCTTATGCAGTAAAGTGCATCATATCTTATCAATGCAACAGTACAGTACAAGGGTCACCTAGTTACATGGACTGTAAACTAGATGCTCATTTGATTTCTGTAGCCTCAATAGTTGCATGTGCACGTCATACCTCAACCTGTGGTGGAGTTAATCAAACCTGCATCGCACACATAGCACACGTTTTCACACGTTTGAGGTATATATATGTCTGTCTCATTCACTCCCCCTCTTTCTGTCTCACATACACACACACGGCACCGACAGACTGCGCAAACAGGAGTCAAATGTGTCTAGGTGTAAATTGAAGCCATTTTCCAGGGCAAGGTACTTGCCTTCTCTATGTGCCATTAGTCTCTTCAAACAGACCCACCTGCGCTCTGGAGGAAGCAGCCAAAGTGGACACAGAAAACGAAAACAACTCAGGTGTAACATAAGGTCTCCTTCAAAGAAACGTGCTACAGTAAAGACACGTGAGCCACAGCTTAGATTTTACTCCTTTATTCCTCTTGTAAAAAAATGTTGTACATCAAAGACAATACCATACAAAATAGAAAAATGGCACACGGTAGTCACAAGTCCAAAACGTTCAAACACAATAAGGGCTATAGAATACTGCTTTGGCATTTAAAAAAAAAACAAAAACAACAACAAAAAAAAAAAAACACAGACTAAAGTGCAAGGTTTTCCATTCCCTTTCTTACTGCAGTACATTCACAGGTTTGTTTTGTCTTTTTTTTCACAGCAGTCTCTTGTTCACAGTATTTCCAAAAATCTCACTCTAACTTGTGTTGAGACATAATAAAGTGCAGATACAGTATGCATGAGAGACATGTTTTCTGGCATCACACCCTCATTTGTGTTTGTAAAGTATTCACTGTCATTTGTAAGCAGATTGTCAATGGTTACAGGATGGTTTGACTTTTTGCTCTCTCTTTTCACACACACACTTAAACACACACACACACACACACATACACTGGCACAAAAAGAGCCCTAGCACCGTGTTAGACTTCACTTGGTGACCTGGACCTGTAGGCTTTGTTGGCTTGAAAGCAGCCACAGAGAAGCATGTAGATGGAGCGCTGGATCTCTGCGTTTCTGTAGGCGTATATGATGGGGTTAATCATAGAGTTGTAGGTGGCGGGCAGCAATGTAGCATAGGTGTACACTGATGGATACTCCCTCTCGCCCACCAGGCAGTATATGGCAAAGGGCAGCCAGCTGGCGCCAAAAGTTCCCAAGATGATGGCCAAAGTGGAGACCCCCTTCTTAGTGGCAACATAATGCGATGTGGCAAAAAAGTGCTGCTGGAGGGCGATCTGGTGGGCGTGGTGGCACACGATCTTACAAATCTTGAAGTAGAGGGTCAGCATGAGCACGAAGATGGCGAAGAAGGAGGTGGCCAGGAGCGTGACGTTGCTACGGGTCAGAGGGCGAACGATGCTGCAAGAGGCTGGCTCGTCCAGGCAGTTCCAGCCGAGCACCGGCAGCAAGCCCAGGAACAGGGACACCCCCCAGGTCCCCAGCAGCATCAGGTGTACATACTGCAGCGTCTTCTCTGAGAAGTATGTGAGAGCGTTGTAGAGGGAGAAGTAGCGGTCCACTGTTATGGCCAAAAGGCTGCTGATGGATGCAGTGAAAGAGGCCACCAGGAAGCCTACAGTGATAAGGCTGATCGTCTCAGACGAGATCACGTACTGAAACACAAAGTTCAGGATTAATCCCATGCCGGCCAGCAGGTCCGCTGTGGCCAGGCTCCCGATTAGCACAAACATGGGAGTCCTCAGTGTCGGCGTGTAGAAGATGATTGCTACCACTATGGCGTTTTCGCAGGCGATGACAGTGCCTGACATGCAGAGCATAATGTCCCAGGGGTTAATGGGGAACTCTAATGGGGCGGTGGAGAACTCCAGGCTGCCGTTGTGCTCTGGAGAATCAGCCTCCATCCATGGGAGAGCTTCTCCAGCCACAGGGCTCGCAGAGGAGTCGTTCACCACCAGCGACTCGTTCATGTCTCCACGTTGCTGTCCTTTTGTCCTGTGGGCAGCATGAGGACAAGCAGATTGGTTTGTTAATGTTGATGTTTAAAAAATTCTCTTTTTTTTTTTAATGGTCTCTTTTAAAGAAATCAAAAGTCAGGGTTGTCATGAGCACAGTTGGCAAAGTTTCAGCTTCTTGCTCAATAATTAATAATCAGTGTTTGCTTGTCATTGCAAGTCAAATGTAAGTCTGCTTACTCACTGAAAAATGCAAGTGCCTAACATGAAAAATCACATGAAAAAAGCAAACTACCTGACTATTATTTGTAGAAAAGCTGCTGCAAAAGTCACAGAGAAAATCCACCCTAAAACAGATGTTTGCCATTTCCAAAGCATCCATTGCACAGCTCCCTATCCATATGAGGATTTGAGTTGCACAGCAGAGACGCAGACGACTGTAATGGGTGATGCATTTATAATTAAATTTGAGGCTGTTCTGTAGTGATTGAATATTAATTAAAACAAATTTTCTACTTGTATTTTACATGCAAAAGCCCTGCATCCAACTAAACTTTGTTAAGATCAATTATACCAACAAAATTCTCTGTGTTAAGGGACGAACTTGATGAATTTACCGTGTGAGGTTTGGATTGTTGGATTTTAACGAACAGCTGCCTGCAAAATTTTGGTTTTACTATCTAGGGGCATCAGTATTGAATGATTTAAATTCATTTTAGGGTGGATTTTCCCTGTAGAAGTTTTGTGAGTAGTGAAGCAGCGGCAGCAGAAAGACAGGAGCTGGCCATGGTGCTGAAATTCAAAGAAAACCGAGTAACATCCAAGTTATCTCGCCTTATTTCTTCTACAAGTATATTTTTTAACTTTTATAATAACTTAACGACAATTTGGTGCTTGATAAATATACAAGTATTCGCATTTCCCCCCTAAGAAATATTAAAGTGTTATTTTAATGTATTCCTCTATATCACATCTTAGCATTACTACAGGAGGCTTTCATTTCACCTGTTTATACTTATAGCTACTCTGGAAAGACATTTCAAAGTAAAAGTCAACATTTGCAACCAACATAGACTTTAGATGTATAATTTTACAATCAGGATCAGGATTTTTTTTTAAAGTTTAGAGAACTTACCTCCGTGTCAAAACGGTATGAGCTGTGATTACCGCTGAAATCAGAGCCCTTGTTCCGGTGGGTAGGCGTCAGAAATCTTGTGGTTAAAAAAAGGATTAAACGGTTGCCCCCTACTCTTCGCTCCTTTGGAGTCCCTCAAGTGAAGCCCTCGATTTTGCTGTGCTTCCCACGCATGGGACGAACACCAAGGGCAGGGGTGGCGAGAAGCATTGGCCGGTGTTCAGCTCGGTGAGGAAGGTGAATGTGAGAAGGAGGAGGAGGAGGACGGCGACGAGAGGGGAACGAGCACAGACACGCGAGGAGAGCTTTTAAACCTACTGACGTCACGACAGACGGGGAGGGGGAGAGACAGAGAGAGAGAGAGAGAGAGACTGTCTGAAGTCTCCCTCTCTCTCTGGCATCGAGGCTCCTGTAGTTTCACTAAGACTTCACAAAGACAACAGCCTCTTGCAGCTCTTATCTCTGCAACCCTATCGCACCTCTCTCTGTGAAATGCATTATAAATTTCAATCTCAGGTAAGATCTTGACCAACTAAAAGTCAACATACAAGGTCCCAAGATAAAAACATCAAGGCTAAATCACTGGATAAGGTGTAAGAGAAGCCCGACCCTTACTTATTAGCTTTTAAACTCAGTTCTATAGTTGTATACTTTGAAGTAACTCAAATGTTCCACTAACTTTCAAACGGGGAGACATCTGTGATTTTATTGAAAGTAACTGTATCACCTTTGCAAACCTCTGCCCCCCCCCAATGTGGTTCGCTGCCCACATCTTCCCTCCTCCCCTTGCAACAGTACAGTCTGATGGCCCGCTGGTCAAATGCCTGCCACTGAACGTGCTGCTCTGCTGAGTGATGCTAGTGTGCAGAGGGTGGCCAGCACTGTCTCGTATTATCTGAAGTCTGGATCGAATTCTTTGCTACCACTACCCCCACAGAGTCCAGCTTCAAGACTACCACTGAGCCCTGATCCTGATGATCCTGATGATCCTGCTCAGCCGCAGAGTGTCTCTCTTCCTGGTGCAGCCTCCCCAGCAAACCACAGCATAGAAAAGGACGCCAGCAACCAACAACTGATAAAACGTCTGCAGGAGTTTTGTGCAGACATTAAAAGATGCCAGCCTCTTCAGGAAGCACATCCCACTCTGCCCCCTCCGGCAGAGAAAGTCTGTGTTTACTGACCAGTCCAAATTATTGTCCAGCAGCAGTCCAAGGTTCTTGTAAGATCCAGTGACTTCAACCTCCACCCCCTCCATGTTAACTGGCCCTGGAGAGGGAGATGGTCGCCAGAAGTCAAGTACCATCTCCTTAGTTTTCACAGTATTGAGCAGCAGCTGGTTCCTGTGACACCATCAGGTGAAGTCCTTCACCAGGTTCCTGAACTACATCCACCCCACCCCACACCCTCAACTAATACACGCCACAATGGCGGTATCATCAGAGAATTCCTGCATGCGGCAGGTCTCCGAGTTGTATTGAGAGTCTGTGGTGACCATCACCTGAATAATTCTAACCTCGTCCCTGGAAATTTCTGTCTAGTGCCAATGGATGGTTTCTAACAATGAAATGAACAATTTTTTTAATTATTCCATTGTTTTGATAGAGCGACCTCTAGCAGCAGAAATTTCATATTGTTCATTAAGTTTCAGTTACTGGTGGAATCAGTTTTGTCATCTCAGTGTTTTCATTTATATGCTGCAGATTAATACTTTTAAAGCCTAGTTTAGCCTAGAATTGCACTCGAAAGAAGGCTGTGATTTCACTCCACTCTGGACCTTGGTTTCAAACGTTTGCGGTTTCAGGGGCACCAGCATGCAGTTTCCATGTAAAAGGAAGGCCAAACCTCAACAATGTGAAGGCACAGTGGTGTATCAAATGACTGTTAAGAAGCATCAAATAGTCTCACAGATCTGCACAGTAGAAAGTTGTCAGAAAAAGCAAATATTATCAAAAGCTCACCAAAAACAGAATGTGAGCAGGTGTGACTGATGTTACAAGTTTCACCTGCATAAAATGTGTTATGTTTGGCCTTCAAAAGAGAGTGAGTATCTGCAGGAGTGGAGACAGAAAAAAAAAACAATAGGGAGCGGTTGTAAACAAATAGAGGCAGATCATGTAGGCGTAACAGATGGTCAGGAATAAAAGACTGACAAGCTAATGCACTTTGTGAGGTTAGCTGAAAAATCCTATACACTATGCAAAAACATGTGACCTAACTGCTGATGATAGATTAACCACTTCAGCGCAGCAACATCCACAACACAATGTGTCCATGTAGTCTTTATGTATTTTTGGGTAAGTTACTCCTGCAGAAACAGATCCTGCCTACACAGTTTCAAAGCACTGTGTGTTCTGCATACCTGCAACAAATTACTGTTTCTCTCTCTCTCTCTCTCTCTCACACACACACACACACACAACTCCGTACACACTCGGGTGATACACGTGATGCAGTATATCTTGAAAATATTCATCAAGAAACAAACATCTTGTAATTCCCAAAAGGTTCTGACAAGTACTGCTGTTACTCTTTGTATCTTTGCTCTACTTGAAACATTCTGAATCAGATCTTTTCATTTTCATTTGAGGAATTATCTCACCTTTGTATTTATTTCTGCCTCAGTATTGAGTCTATTATTCTGTTAGGCTGTACTAATATTAAAGTGAGCACCGTTAGACTTTTATTTTAAATGCTTTTGATGTGCAATAATACATTTAAGGTGGAGATCAAATGCAGATTTCTCATTTTATTTAGACTTAGTCATCCTCAGCTGCTCTGTGGAGTGCACTGCTAGTTGAAAAAACAAATCATTTTTATTCTCTGTTAAATGCTTTACTTGACATCTATTTTTCTCTTATAGCTCCGCTTTACTTTAATGAAAAGAACTGGACAATTGTGTTTTATATGACAAAAAAATGTACGCACATAAGCAAATTTGATGACGACTTGACATATGAGGAGGACCTTTATTTTCAAAATTGCCGAGCGGAGCTACAATAATAATGCAGGGTTTGATTTCAGAGAAAATGTACAAACAAAACTGTTGTGCCATTAAATCTGATATAACAATACATGACATATTGAGAGGCAGTGGGAGGTAGGAGGAGATTTAAAGCAGCATAGCAATATGCTAACCAGTTTTAGTTTCCAGGCAACAGCTGTTTGGCCACCTTTTTGTCGGTGGACTGGGGGCTGGAGAGCGGCTTGTCTTCATTCATAAGCTAAGCGGTCACATGAAGTGCCTAGTGACTCATGTCAAAGGCCTGGGCGGATGGCCAACCACAAGCAGAACCAAAATACATCTCAAAATCATTTCTGATTGTTTTCTATGATGGACTAAATGAAACAAATTGAATTTCCACCGAAACAGGAGCACCTCCACTGGCGCCACACATAAATATTCAATCTTTCTTCTATTTTTGTGAGGATTACCAAGAGCCAGCTGCCCAAAAAGTATTAATGACTGACTGGATGCAGTTATTTATCCATACCCATGTGTGCTGAGAGGTTTCAGTGTAATGAGACACCTGCCACTGGGAACATAAAAACATGAGAAAAACACGGCTTTACATAAAGTGCCTCTTTACCCTTCAAAACAGCCGCTTTCGGGAATCAAACTCTACCTGCCTGCACTCCCTCTGCCTGTAAACACACCGCAGTGCTCTCATTTCCAAGAGTGCGCACACGCTCTCACGTGATTGTGAACTGCAAACATAACCCTTTGCCTTAAGACCCTTATGGTTATATTTACTCCAGAAAAATGGAGCACGTCTCTAATTGGACAGAGAAAAAAAGCCCATTAATGAAACACCAGAGACGAACACAAATTCAATAAATGGAGGATAGTGAAGTAAAAGAGATGGATATACTTACTCCTACTGTAGATTTTAGAGGTTAAAGGACAATACACAGTACAATAAAAGTAATTGTACTTGCTAAAGGACACTTGCAAAGTACAGCTCCAGGAAAACAAAAGGCATATAAATGGATGACTGCAGAAGAAATGACCACATAATCTGATAAATGTGTCCGTTTCATTGTGCTCCACCTGACTTGCTGCAGATGTCATTGTGTCTGCCATTTTATGATAATCACATCCGCTGAAAACTTGCCGAATGCTAATGGCCCAGATCAAATTAGCTTTAAACACAGTGTTAAGAAATTAAGCAGTGGTTGTAAACACACCTGATGGATCTGAGCAGATGACAGAAGCAATGTGTGTCCTCTAAAAGGGATTTTTTAACCTAAATTCCATCACATTGGATCTCACACAGATGTAAAGCAAGATTTAATTGATTTCAGGTGAGTTACATTTACAAGCAGCTACTCTGAAATTTATGCACCGCTCACATTTTGGGCTCAACTGAAGTTTTAAAACAATCAATTCACAATCACAATATTTTTTTTTAAGGGAAAAGCAATTCTTTTATCCTTCACATTTCTAAAAACTCAACTTTTAAAAAAAAATTGTTCATTTACATGTAAATGTCATACATAACCTTCAAAGCAGATCCAAATCATCTTTGCAGCCAATATCTTTAATTACATTTAATGTAGAAATG
>JAQFJA010000010.1:13271494-13283268 GCA_029874485.1 Naso brachycentron | reverse complement strand
CAACGTAAAGACTGTCACCTTTTCACATTCTTATTGTACTGTGGGAACTGAGCATTGATAACAATGATGATGATAAAGAGGAGTTACCTATTGAGGTCATCTCCGTCACAACCATGACATTTGCCCACTTAAAGCAAGTCATAAATGCCTTACGTATATATTATGCAACAGTGAGTCTTGACAGTGATGGCAGAGACGGGGCACAGGGCGATTCATGGTGTGATCTGGCCGTCTGTGCTCTGTATGCGCAGACACTGAGCTCAAAGTGTCTCCTCACCACTTCTCTGACCTAGATTTGACTAATAGGTGTCATTCCAGACAGCCGTCATCATCACAATCAAATAAATATTACAACTCTACTGAATGTGGGTTTTATGCCAGATGTACAACACTTGAGGGGTTGACACAATAAGAAAGAAAGCCCAACTGAAATGACATTTAGAATTTCATTTAGAAAAATCACAAATGTCAGAAAACAAGCAAACTTGCAGTGGTAACTGTTAACAGTACTGTTCTAACAAGTGAAATCCACACCCGCATCTGAACTGGCTGGAAATACATCTGAGGTTAAGTTCTTAAAAGAGTAGTAATAACAGACTTTTTTAACGTTACAGTTAGGGGTTGCATGTTTACACGGAAATTATCAGCAAGACTTCACTTAAAGCATGCATCTATGATACAGCACAATCATTACAAGATACAAATTATTTCATTAATCGCAAAGAGCTTTATCGAAAGATTGATATCACTGACATGTCTGCAGAGTAAACATGAATCAATTGCTGGTAGTCAATTGGACAGGGCGCAGGGAAACATTTAGTCTAGCTCTGTCTAAAGCTGGAAAAGCCTGCCCACAAGCAACTCCAAAGCTGATGATAACACAACAGACAGCCAACCAACTGCTAATTGTAACTTGATATTTACACATCAGAGACATCAGAGTGTAATCAATCTTCTGATCTTACTCCCAGCAAGAAAGCAAACTGGCGCACTTGCAAAAATGTAAAACAATTCCTTCAACCTGTTTAATGTGCTGCCGTTGTGTAGCTTAATAGCTATCCAGCCTGAAAACTGAGGGAGGTGCACTGTGCAGCGTTCCCTGCTGGATAGCTGTTTGGTCACTCGCTCTAATGACCAGGACGAGGACGCGTGTCCTTCTTTGTAAGTTACATAAGAATGAGACATTAGCACAAAAGCTAATGTGGGTTGTTCAGAGTCTGTGGCTCTTCTGTTGTGTACCAGGCTGCTTTGTGATCGCCTGCCTGTGACAGAAGGGTGATTTAAGTGCCCTATGCAAACACATTAAAAAAATACAGGAAGAGGTGCTCCACCATAAAATCATGAAATGTTAAATACTTTTCTTGATCTCTCTTTTCCCTGAGCACAAGCCCAGACCATAAGTTTTACAGAGCAAATGTGTGAAATTAGTAGAGAAAAAACATGCAATTTAATTTGCCAATATACTGACTGATTTCATCTTAGCTGAACTTTACAGGATTAGTTACAAATTCTGAGAAATATAATTTTTTGCGTTCTTGCTGAGCAAAAAATGTGGGGATTAGCATCACTCCAGTGTTGAAACAGCTTGAAACAGCTAACCAGGCTCTACTAAAGGTAGCAAAATCTGCCTATAAGAATAATAAATCTGACAAATTTTAATGTTTTATCCTGTTCAATCAGTGCAAAAAACAAAGTGTAAATAGGACATGCTGCAGTTTGTTGTTCGGGGTTACAAGCCAATTAACTTCCAGGGGAGTAATTCAAGGAAGAAAGTTTAACAAACCGAGTCTAACTCTGAACTCTGAGTTGATTTAGCCTCAGTTTTGAAACTCTAAATGTGTACACCATGACTACAAAAAGACGCCATTAATGGAGCAACAATACTACGCTTCACCATGGCAGCAATGGACAAAAAGAGCTCTGCCTACTTTTCTTCTGTGGATTTTAAAAATTTCATGCGCACATATGGTGAGTATGAACATATTTCTAAGAGGAAAAAAAAAGTAACACAGCTGCAGCGCAAACAGAGAATTTGCACAGGAGAAAATTGCTGTTTGAATAAATGCACAAGTCTGAATCTAGTCTATTTATTTAATATTTAATCAAACTTAAAATGTTACAGGGTGAAAACTGATCATATTGAACCTAAAATTCATTTTCATGTAGGATATCTTGTGGGTGAAAAGTGGACCTGGAAGCAGTTCAAATGAAATATGAGAACAGAGTTTAAACAGACAAGGCTCAGGCGTGACAGGCTCATGGTGGCACCTCACTTTAATCATATTTATGAACAAAATAAAACTCAATCAGTGGATATGGCAATGTGCAGTTTTATCGCCAATATGTTTTTTTTCCACACACACACATCCTCTCACCTTTATCCAGTTTAGTTAATTAATTAGGCCTGATTAAACTAATATTTGAGTGAGGCTGGTGATGAGAGGACGGATCAGATTATGCAGATATATAAAAGACTGTAAAGAGAAACGGTACGGCAACAGGTCGTCATCCGGAAATGATAAAACATCGAGTCTCAAAATTATCTTCTGACGTTGTCTATGTGTTAATCCCTGTGCAGTAATGTGGCCTCTTCATCTATAAAATCCTCGACAAAAGGGCACGGCATGTTCAACACAAAAGTGTGTTTTATGTAGTCTGACTAACAGACTATTTGAGCAACCAGGACTTTTGCTCAAACAGTCAGTAAAACTCGGCTAAAATGCGCATTATATACAGACAGAATGAATGAATGAGGAAATGAAACAGCATTTCTGGTGCTGAAAGAGGGAAGAGACAGAGAGAAACTCAAGGTTTGTTGAAGAAAACCTGCAAACGACCAGGTTAACTTCCCTCTCTTTGTGTAACAGGCTGGAGTTACTCCTCTTTCTCAGGTTTGACTTACCTCCCTTTTTGAAACGGAAAACCCAGAGTTTCCCTCACTTCAGGGTTAACAGACTCAGAGTTTTCACAAAACCTGCTTTCTGGAATACCCCCCTGGTCAGGGGAAGTGACTTCTGACTGCTGGCAGTACTGCTGAGATAGTTATCACTATCAAACTTTCAGCGAGAAAGCAAAAAAGCTGAGTTCTCACATGTAAAAGCTCCCTTTAAACATATTTAATGACAAGTTGAGACTTCAAGCACAATGTCATTGAAAGCTTTAAACATTACACTTTTAAGGATCCCATAAAGCGAACCCAACCCAAAATGAATAATTTCTTATTTCTCTTGTTTTTTCCATCTGGTGAAAGAGGTTTTAGTTAGAGACAAATGGGAGAGCTCCAGTTAAGGCAAAGACATCATTTAAAAGAGAAAGTGAACTAAGTGCACCAACATCAAGGGCAAACTCTAACATATAAATATCCACAGAAAGAGAGAGAAATATAAACTGATGGTGCAAGCATGGGGAACATTTGGGAAATGTCAGATAAGGACTGTCTCAAAGGATCAAAGTGGGAGCAGGATGATGAGGTAAGTTGATACGCAGAGGAATCTTAGGGACACGCTCAGTGTCTCCATCTCACACAAGTAAATGTCATCTGAGGATGAATTAAAGGGCAAACTGGGAGGAAAAAGATTACGCATTGATACCAGCATTGTACACATGCAAGTAACAATGCTTTCCTTTGCATACACACACCGGAAACACACACACACAGCAAATCTCTCCAGTGTCATCAGCTTCAGGGACCTGATCGCCTCCCTCTTGCCCTGGTTTCATGTGTTATCCTGCTCATAATAAGAAAGCAGAATAGATACAGAGATGAGAACCATGGGGGGGGGTATCCTGCCTTCACCTATTTCGTTATAACTTTTTTATCTGTGTCCCAGCGGTTCAGAAGAATGGCCCTGGTATAAAGCCACTTTGATATTCTAATACAGCTTTTCCAATTACATTCTTCTTCAGTCCCCATAAGGTTATTTCTGGTCCCAGATAGCCACTAGGATGAATACATTGAGTATTATAAACATAAATAGTTAAACACCCCCTGTGCTACTGAATGCCTAACCACTCAAAGAGGATATATCCATATCTTTCTTTTGTTATCCGTCTTTATTTATGAGGGAAAAGTGGATGAGAGACCGATGTTCCATTAAAGCTTAGGCAACTTTACAGACTCTCTACCTTTTCCATTATAAAAACAGGTGTTTGGACTTTTAAACAGCAAAAAGCCCATCAATAATCCAAGGCATACAACTACGTTTCCTTATATACATCATGATAATAATGATAATAGATGTTTGATATCTCGAATGTTGAACATATCTCGGAATTATTCTAAATCTGGACATAAAGGAGCAGTTGAAAGTAAGTAAAAAATAAAGAAAAAGAAGTATATTTTAAGTTACGCAGGAAACTTACATCGTATCGGAGGTTTTGGCATCATGGTGGAAATGTCCTGAGACCAGTACAGTGGGACTGAACCTCGCACCTGGACGTATGAGGAGTAACTTCCTGCCGTGAAAGACATAACTGAGGCATCATGGACGATTTGCTCGGTCTCGACCTCATTAGCCACGTCTCCCTGGAAACAACAAAACAACACAAAGGAAAGTTACAAAGTTGAGGGTAAACAATCTCAATACACAAGGTATAACAGCTGATGCTTATGCTACTGGGATCATAATCAATCAATCAATCAATCAATCAATCAATAAATATCTATTAAGAAGCTGTTCTAGAGCTTTCCATCATATTTCAGTTTACCAAACTGTCACTGAACTGGGAATGTTCAGTTTTCCATTTTTTTTAACAGTTTACAGAATACTTTTTCATGTGGAATTCATGCAGAAAAGGACAAAAATGAACTCGGATCTTCAGATTGTCAGTCAACATGAGTGAAAAACCCATGCAGTGCTAAAAAAAAATGGAAAACTAAAGTATCAGACAGTGGAATCCACGTGCTCTGATGGAGGCCATGCACAGTTCAGCTAGTGGTGCTGAGGCTGAGAGATGAGAGGGGATGCAGACAAAGGAGAACATTGTGAGATCCTGTTGTGTGTTCTGCTAGAGTGGGATTGATCAGATCAATCATACTGGCACATGGACCAATAGAATCCCACCATGGTACAATACAGCTTTTACATGGTCACATTATTCAAAGTTATAAGGCAACAAATGAATCATGCCAATTAAAAACAAACAAATTTCTGTTCTAAAAAGGACGCTGGACTGACAACAAAAGAGGCTGAGGCATTAGCTGAGTAGCTTTGCTGGAGCTTTTTGTCTTCTCACATTATCAGTTGGGCATAATCAAGACCAACACGGACGAGATTTTCTTAATGTGTTTAAAAAAATGGAAATTGGAACATCTTCTATTTCATCATGGCAAATGGGGAAATTCCATCTGCTGTTGAAAAAATATATATGAAATATTGGCCAAAGTTTTATCGGCCCATATCAGAGAAAATGTACGCCAGTACATCTGCAGTACTGGCCAATGGTATCGGCAAACCAATACAAACGTCAGGCCCTTGTTATATTAGTGAAAGCTTCAAAGCAGCTGGTAAATGAACCTTTCCTGAGAAACTTCTGTTTGCAAAGTCAAGAATGAACCTCACCATTATTAAACATATACACTCTTTCAGCACACAGGCCTTTTTCATAATAGACATTTTGAAACCACACAGCAGGATAAATATAGTTGTAATCAACAATATTAGTAAGGACTGCGCTTGCTTTAGCTTCATTTCTTTAAGGCCTTGCTGGGTTGCATGCTGGCTCACTGACATGGCTTATTGATACACCTAAATAAAACAAAGCAATTGTTAATATTAACTACACCAGCTATGAGAACTCAAACAATCTGTAGGGATAAAGGCCTATCACGCCGTGTATTACAATGACAAAAAAGTTCTTTTTTGGCAGTAAAAATTAATAGCAGAAAACTGTAAAAATCGTCTCAGGATGACAGTCCAAACAGAGAGAGAGGATCTGTTTGTTTCTACAGTTCCTCCCTCCTCCTACTGCACACCCACGCAGACACTCATGCACACAAGGAAGAGGCAGCGGGTCGAATTAACCCCCCGTGATCAACCTGAGTCATCTCAATCATCCCGGTGGCCCTCAGCCCTGCCTCCACTAGCTATTCTTCCCCGTTGCCTCGGCAACCCCTGTACCTCGCAGTTGGCTCCTCTTTTGAGGAAGCGGGTCCCGGCAAATTTGCTGGAGCGTCTGGCGATGAGGGTGATGTGAACGGGCCGGCCGTAGATCAGAAGCTCTGTAGTTGGTAGTTAAAGGAATAATAATGATGATAATGATAATAATATTTATGAGAAGAAAAAGACAGATGAAGAAGGAAAAAAGACGCGGAAGAAGAAAACATGCTGGAAAACACGCTACATTGGTCAAGTGAGAGAAAGCCAATGTTATATCAAGCAATGCACTAAACTGAAAAGACAACATTACAAACAAAACCAACAAAACAAAAAAACTAACTTCACGAATGTAACTATTTTGTTATTTTTTAAGAAACCACAATAGAGTGTTTGGCATTTTCTTGTTGTTTTCTTTCTTGTGCCATACTATTATTTATACATTTAACACAACAAACATCAAAAGGTTTGTGAGCATCCGATCAAAACAGGTTCAAATCTCAATTATGTTCTTATTTACAGGCCGAAAAGTTTGGAAAAAAATCTTACTACTGAATCCAGTAAAACTTGATCACTCTCTGCCAAAGTTTGCTTTTTTTCCCGGCAGCTTCATTGTCTCAGCATGTGCCACAAGAGTCCCCTCTTATTGCACCCATCCATCCATTGGTGCACTTAGAAAAACAGCACTGAAGGCCATACAGTTTCCTGGAATTGTCTAGACCGTCTAAGCGCCCACACAATGTCACTGTGGCAGCAGGCTGCCTGATGGGAGACACAACAGTGTTGGGAGCAGCAGTGACTCTAAATTGCACAATAATCAGCCTACTGCAACACAAGAAGACAGAAGTTGGCATAAAAATAACATTTCATTAAAAATAAATAATTGATTTAAAAAAAAAAGTTACTTTTTTGACTGAAAGGCAAAACGCATTTTACTTGGCTTAATGTGAAATATGCAAAAGAGACTTGATGGTAAATGATTGAAATCTGAAATCTGACCTAAGGCTCCGTTTTGCCATTATAAATCAGACTGTTTACTCAGCTCCAGTTGAGCCCAAAGCCTCCCTGCAGCAGTAACCCATACATCAATACTCCAAAAGCTCCAGGAGAACTTGTTCAGGTTGCCTAAAACAAATCTATCTATGCAGCTGGTGTCTATTCAAAATTTTCAAAGCAAAGGGTACAGTAGCACTGAAATGAAAGACAAACAAAAAATTATATGTACAAAAGTGAGTTGCCTCTAATTAAATACGCACAACAGTGCTGCTTTTTCCATGAAGGTAACAGATGAAGAGATTACGAAAGTGGCCGCATTTGCATCCCTGACAACCACTGCCACTCACTACTATTGTACTTGTTTTGCAGAGTCAAACACAAGTTTCTTTGTGGTGAATCACACTCTCTTGTTCAGTGGGAGTCCACGTGTTCTGATGGAGGCCACGCACAGTTCAGCAAGAGGTGCTGAGGCTGAGAGATGAAAGGAGACGCAGACAAAGAAGGATGATGGGAGAGATCTTGTTGTGTGTTCTGCTAGAGCGTGATCGATCAGATCAATCAATGCAGACACATGTACCAACAAAGTCACATCAAGGTACAATACATCTCTAACATGAGCACATTACTTAAACCTTTTTTTTTTTTTTTTAAACCAAAGCAGCAAAGTGAATCATGCCAAGAAACCACACACATACATTCAAGCAACTGCAAAACAATTCTGTTTTGCACAATTAAAAGGATACTAGACTGGCCACAGAAGCCGTGGATTATATACATGAGCCAGTCTTGATGCACTGTGTCCTTGACTCGTTCCAGCAGCTTCCCATTCCACACGTACTTGTAGTACGGCTCGTTCTGGATCCCATAAACCACTGTGGCGGAAGAGTTGGAACATATAAAACCTCTGGGTCATTTTACTGGGTCAGACTAAATTAACAGCTAGGAGGCAGCAAATAGACAAAAATGGGGTAATGCAGGCTGGGGAACAAAGGTGTATTTATAAAAATTTTGTTATGAGTTGATTTAACTAGTGCTAAGCTTACATTACCGTATTACAATACATGTCATAACGACAGCTTTGTCAGCGTATTTCAATAAGTTCAAGTATTATCACGCCTCCGCGCTGGCGACAGCTGGGACCGGATTATGTTTTCGGGTTGTCCGTCCGTCAGGAATTCTTGTAAACGCAATATCTCAAGAACGCTTTGAGGGATTTTCTTCAAAATTTGCACAAATATTCACTGTGACTCAAGGATGAAAAATTTAGATTTTGGAGGTCATAGGTCAAATGTCAAGGTCACAGCAGCCTCATGGTCATATCATGCTTGTGAACACGATATCTCAAGAACGCTTTGGAGGATTTTCTTCAAACTTGCGCAAATGTTCACTGTGACTCAAGGATGAAATGATAGATTTTGGCGGTATAAGTCAAAGGTCAAGGTCTCTGTGACATCACTTTTGCCCGGGCCATGTTTGAAAACATAATATCTCAGAAATGCCTTGAGGCTAGATTTTTCAAATTTGGCATAAAGGTCCTCTAGGACTCAAGGATAACCTGATTAGATTTTGGAGGTCAAAGGTCACGCGGACCTCTTATTCTGTGAATGCGATATCTCAAGAATGCCTTGAGGGAATTTCTTTAAATTTGGTACAAAGGTCCACTTGGACTCAAGGATGACCTGTTAAGATTTTGGAAATCACAGGTCAAAGGTCAAGGTCACTGCAGCCAGATGTTTATACTTAGCTTGTAAACATTTAAGGAATGCCTAGATGGAATTTGTTCCAGTTTGATACAAAGGTCCACCGTGACTCATGGATTGATTATGGAGGTCAAAGGTCAAAGTCACTGTGATGTCAATTGTGACTAGGTCATGTCCACCAACTGCATGTTGCTTGGAGGCATATAACTGCCAGGCGGTAGTTCTAGTTTTCCATATGATATGAATTTTTTATCTACCCCAACGCCGGTGTTAATGGTCAAAACGTAGTGAACGGCGCTCTGGCGGTGTTTCAGACGAGACTCTTTTCACTGCTGCACCGCCAACAGACATGCTTGAATTAGCTCTTTAGCAGAAACTATGATGGACAGGTCGGATATAGAAGTTTTAGAGACTGGAGGAGACCATCGTGACAAAGAAATTGTGCTTAAGAGAGGAGCGGTTTTCATTGTTCGGAGGTTTTTCGGTTTTAATAAGTTCGACATGAACCAAACAACTTTTGCTGCAAAAGTTGATGCCAGAGGAGGCAACATTAGCAATTTTCTCCATCACCTAAACCGAACGCATGTCATTCAATACCAGTACATGAATGTATGAATCTATGAATGTCTGAGATTAAGATCTGCTTCCACAACATCAAGTGATGCTAGTGAAACAGTAAAACCAAAGTCGATTAAGGTGTCGCTTGAAGACGTGTTTGTTCGAGGGACTGCCAGCAAGAAGAAAAGCAAATGATGGAACGAGATTACAAAGTCAATATCAATACAGTGTAAATAGACGGTATTAGGGCGATGATTAAAACACTGGATCCCAGGTGTGTGTTTCCAAGTCAAAAACAACGTTACTGACTGCAATTATTTCATGTACTTCATTCCTTCACCACATAAGACTCATAAGTGCCACCTTTTTGTAAATCTTATCCTTTTCTGGGGCCAAGCAAACCAGTACAAATATGTGTGATGACAAAGTTATTTTCTATACTATATGCTCCTCCTGACAGTAGATTAATAAGCCATTATAAACCAAACCCCTTGAGTAATTCATCACCCAGGCTGTAAAGAAATGGTAAAAGGCCCAGTCATGCAAAAAAATAAAAATACCATGATATACCACGAAACCTTTATAATTTTGAAAAATACTGTGATGTAAA
Source organism: Naso brachycentron (assembly GCA_029874485.1). NCBI lineage: Eukaryota > Metazoa > Chordata > Actinopteri > Acanthuriformes > Acanthuridae > Naso > Naso brachycentron. Next base: position 13,273,309 of record JAQFJA010000010.1, on the reverse strand, counting down.
TCTTTGGTCATACCATCCAGCACTAACTTCAACATAGCAGGCCAACCTGCAGTAGAACACAAAAAAGTAGAAAGGGCAAGTGATTAACTTCTGCTCACCTTGCGTAGGCAAACCTTCATCTTCAAATATATCAAAGCTGTCTTGCTTGCTCTGCGTTTGTGTTTCTTCCTCAGCGGACGACACTGGTGACGACCACAGTTCAAAAGGTCTCTGCAGCAAAGTCAGGTTGTATTGCAGCGAATGGCTCAGGTCATAGCTATAGCTGCAACATACAGTGGAAATATAATTTTTAACAGGTACGGCCTGTACTATCTCATAATGACTTAAAGATTTGGTCAAACGACATAAATAAGTTGTAAGCAACTTCACAATTTTACAATGGGAAACGTCACGTGTATTTCATGTAAAGAAAGACCCATAAATGCTAGCTTTTGCTTAAATAAATTGTTGGAGTACACTGGATTACATTACAAATCATATCTAATATATATTTTTATTAGTTGTTGAAGCAATTATATAACCACTCAAAAAAATCAACAAGTTGACGTGGAAGCCACAACAACTTTGTACAAACTGTCAGTGAAACATTTAATAAATTCTCCTGACTGTGTGTTGACTTCTTTTGACAACCAAAGGTAAACTTGTTAAGAGAGGACAATAGGAAACAGGAAATCGAAGGTCAACCACGCTTTGATGTTTCTCTGCTCTTTCAGATGAACTCTGGACATCATCGCACATGGTCTGCCCACATGTTTATGACATCATGAAGAGGTGAAACCTTTACGTGTTCTTCCTCCATTCTATGATCAAACCTCATAAAAGAAACTGACATTTTCCACCATTCACACCATTCCACCAACTTCAAGTCAAATCTGTGCCAATTTTTTCAGACAGGCTTCAAACAGAAAACAATGCTTCTGAAAATACAGCCTCTTTGATAAACATTTAAAACAAAAAACAAAAACAACCTTAACTCTGGAACGCAGGTCTGGCAAGCTTCCCCAAGACTGTGGATATATTTTGTGCATTAACGTGTCACATATTGATAAATAACACTATGAACACGATATTTTGCGTGAGATTTTGTCTTACCTGAAGTAAAAGTTGCTGGATAGGTCCACATTCTGAAAGATGCGCACATATCTACGAGAGCAAAAAAGTAGTCGATTAAACACACAGAAACTAGTATCAGGAAAAGATACAGCTGTATAAATTTTCTATTCTTTGTTATGTTTTATAACATTTGTCTCTGTGATTCGTGCCGCACTTTTTAGATTTATACAATGCATGATTGATAGCTGTAATACTCATTTTAATCTAATTTTTAACTTTGTTAATTTATGCCAAATTTACTTTCTGTATGCTCTTCTTAAAATAGTGCATACTTTGCACATTATTTGCTTATCTGCTGCATTATTAAAAAAACAATAATCTTGATTTTTGGAAAGGTTTAGGCAAAGTTGAGTGGACAGAGATCTACGCTGGCTTCAGAGTGCTGCTTTACATCATTCAGGCAAATTTAGTTTCAATTTAGACATTGTCCCACAATTACAACAGATCCTAAGAGGTCATAACATTACAACACACGCATCTCTCTCTGTATGTTGCACCTTTTCACTGCTGCAGCATGAACTAATGCAGGATGCAAAGAGGCACTCCATTTAAAATTTCAGAGGTTATATTTGCAAAATTGTATGTGCTCCACTGCAGCACGGTGTGTAAAACAAAAGCTTAAGTTACAATTCAACTTTACCAATTTCATATGTCAAAAGTCATTAATAATTTACAGGGCGTACGACTCAGTCTGTGAAAACA
>JAQFJA010000010.1:13144217-13159406 GCA_029874485.1 Naso brachycentron | reverse complement strand
TCCATAACCCCCCCCCCCCCCCAAACACACACACACGACCAAACATCATTCTGCGGTGGCCAATCACCCGTGACGGCCCACTCAGACTGAACAGAACTAAACAACCCTGCCATGACAGAGTACAGATGTTAATCTGCATACACTAATGGTTTGACAGTCCCTCACCTCAGCACGAACCGTGGTAACACACTCTGATGTCTGATTGGGTCTAATTTGCACCTACGAGATAGCTGGTATTGACAATAACTGTGATAGAAACACCTCACTCTGTTGTCAAAGAACCAGAGATTACGTTATGTAACCCAACGATATTGTGCTAATAACAAACACATTATACTATTGTGTAGATATTACAGCGCCTTATCACTTTCTTTCATTTTGATCTTGCTTTGTCAGTTTAATTGTTGTTTTATATGCTTTTGCGCAGTCGTGGGTCAAAGCTTTCTCTCCACCTGCGTGCACGTACGTGTCATTGATTGGACCAACAAAAGGAACGAAAAAGTTTAGGATTAATCCGATAGCATTGTTGTCACAAATGTCGTAGGTCACAGTAATCTGCTGTAAAATGCTGTAAAAGTCTGACATCATGACAGGTCTTACTCAGCCGTGGTGGAGTTGCTTTATAATGAAGCCTCACATAAACAGAGAGTTGGGCTGGAAGGGTTAAGGGTGCCAGCTGGTGATGTCTTCCTCACATCGCAGTGTTGCCTTGACAGACCAACAGAACCTCACAGTGTCACATTAGCTTGTTTGCAGTTTTTTTCACGGAAAGCCAAAGGGCACAACGTCAGACAATAATGATATCACGTTCAACTCGTTCAGAAAGGTCAATGACTTCATGCGGCTAAGGAAAGTTTGGCAGACGAACACATGTAGGAAAGAAAGAGGAGCTTTATGAGGGCCACTGACATGGTACGCCGTGTTACAGCAGACATAGATCATCATGTGTGTTTTAGCTTCAACAAACCTCTGTTAGCTATTATCTGCATGCACTCAAATGTCAGATGGGTGCTGGAAAGTTGAGTGTAAGTGAAGTATTTGAGTCTCACTTCCAGTCCATCTCTGTGAGAGATCAACTCTAAATATTTTGGATTGTTTAGTCATCTTGGACTTGACAAAGCTCATAGTAAATGCTACTTTAATACATGTATCTACAGTGAGTAAAGGAAATCTAAATGGGAAATGTCATCCTTGTTCATGCTGACTTCCTTCTTAACCTTGGCCTTCATGTATTTCAGGAAATCGTTTAAATATACACAAATCCTTCTGAACGTTCCTGCTGCTGTGCAATGTCTTTTATAAGCTCTGTGGAGGTCGGCGCTCTGCATGCAACCTGTGAAAAAAGCCAGGCTGTTGCATTCCTCCCTTCTAATTCACTGTGACAAATCACTGTGCTTGCATGTGTGTTTGTGTTTATGCCTGTGTTATTGGATAAATGGATAGAGACGAGGGATTACTGAGCTCATTCACCGCCAGTCCGTTGACTCCGCAGTCAGATGAGCAAAGCCATGCCATCACTTGCGCTGGAGGGAAAAGCAAATTAGTTCCTTTACCCAAAAAGCACGCGTGTTGACATTACCCAGATTGTGACTATTATGTTGTCCAGCTTTCCTCCATATATTTTTCTTCCAGCTTTTGAAGAATTATGTACAGAAAACAGGCCTTTATTAGAGGAAATACCCTGAAAATGGGCTCACGGAGTTGTTGAAGTACCTGGTATTTGTAACAGTCATTCTCTAAAGCAAAGCCTTATAATCGATCTGTTTTAAATGAAAAGAATATGATTTTTTTTTTATGGGATCCAGAGACTCTTCAGTCAAATTTAATGCATGGTCCGTCCATGTTCTCTTTAAGATGGAATCTTGAGTGCCCGGTTGTTGTAAAAATCTGCACCTCAACTGCAAAAAAAAACCAAAGCCAAAGGATTATTAATGCATGGAGAGTCAATTACCAGTCTGGTCCTGCCTTTGATCTGTCAGTTTAAGGTCATTAGAGAATGTCTGGTTAGATATAGGTACAAACGATTTTCTTTTACGTAATCTAATTAAGTTTGCATCAGGAAAAAAAAAGATCGCAAGTTTTCACTACAGGAGCAATCTGTAAAGCCACGTGATGCCGCAAACACGTTTCTAAACCCTCATCCATAGATAATCTGCATCCTGTATCTCAACACACGCTTAGAGTACATGTTTTCATATAGGTTTCTGTTAGCGTTGAGTCAATTTAAGCCTTCCATGTCAACAAACAGTATGTCAAGTTGAGGTCAGCTGCCAAAGTGTTGATTTATCTCGTCAGGGACAAGGGTGCAACTTTTCAAACGAGCAGGCCCAGAGAGCCAGCCAGAAATAACACCGATCAGAGAGATCTCACAATGATTTGCCCGTTTTCTGAGTCACATCTACGATTCTGTATCTGTCTCTGATATATGTGCACCATCTGTGGTGTTTCCTCCGTCATAACACAAACTGAATCATCATAATTTCAAATCTTGACTATTCTGACTCTTGTTACACATCTTATTATTCCAGTTTGTCAAAACTGCAGCTTTTGACCAAAATAATTTATTACTTTCTATTATTTCAATTGCTTTCTAGCTACCTGTGATTATAATTAATAACTGAAACATTTCCTGGCTCTTTTTAGTCCAAAATACTGCAGCTGTTAAACTATCATGAACTCGTCATATCATGCAAAAGAGTGATACACCGGACATAAGTAAAAAGTGACAGATTTACTCCAGGTTGCTGCACCAGTGTGGACTCTTCAGTGGTTTATAATTACTTTGTGTTTCAGGTGTTCACACAAACATGCAGTGTTATTTACAAATCCCCTTCCGTCCCTTCCCTTCTGGCTCTGTCCAAACAGGCTCTGCCGTGGCAACAAAGAGAACGTGTTTGTTGGGGATGTGTGTGAACTCGCAACCACAAAGAGGAAAAAGGACTTCTTCAACAATAACACCAAATCTCAGTGTGAGTCTCAGCGAGAAATAATCACTGTTTTGGCTTCGTGAAAGAGTTTGTGGTATGAAAATTAAAGGTACGTGTGTATAAAAAATAGAGCAGAAATATGAACAAGTCGTAATTGCAGGGGGCTGCTGCCGACTGAAAGCTTTGTTTGCATGGAGATTCGCTTAGTAATTTATCACCTGGGATTTCAATATTGTAGTTATGTGATGGCTATTTTGGTGTAAAAATGATATTAGTCTTACATGTATTTACAGTGCATTGCATTGGTGATGTTTATCAGTGATATGTTTCAGGGTGTGTTAACAATATGGACTTATGTGGCAAGTTAAGTTTCATTCAGTCAACCTGCAGAGAGTCTTTTGGAAACATTGAACTGAAACCTACCATCCATGACCTTTCGTCCATAAATGGGAATTCATTACTCTTTTTTGCAAACATAACTTAATCGTCTTCTGTTCTGAAAGACAGAGACAAAGGGCAACATTTTCAGTGTTTCGGACAGTAAAGTGTCACACACTGTCAGGACTGTTACACTTAGTGCAGGACTTATGTACACTTCTTGTATTTATACTTAGTAAGATTTTAGCTTAAACATGCATCTGCAATGCATTATAAAACAATATGAGCATATGTAACATGTTATAACAAATTATGAAGAAGGGCCTCTGATGGATAAGGGAATTTTGATCCAGTGCCAATACCAATGTTTGGAAGTAAGCAAATTCCAACATCCGATATATCGGTTCATATTCTATAGGTAGTATTTTAAATGCAGTCATCAAATACATTTGATGGAGATACGTAATGGAAGCAGGATATGTAACAAATTATATCCAAACATCAGTGCACTGAACAGTAAACACTTCACTTATTACCAATTAAAAAACAGCCCACCCTCTGCAGATCAACAAACTGCATGATTACACGATTTTGGATTTCTAGTTCGAGCAATTTTTCCTCCCTTAAGAAACAGTTTTAATATAGGCACTTATTGAAGAACATATACGCCAATACCAATATATCTGCAATAGGCCAATATCGACTGATAATATTGTCAAACCAATAGATCGGTTGGGCCGTATCATAAACACACTTATAATGCATTATAGGTGTTAATGGTTAGGGTTAGGGTTACCCTGCTTATAACTGTAATTATACAGCATTATATGCTCATTATAAGGCATAAGTATGTTCATAATGCATTGTAGATGCATGCTGTAAGTAAAGTGTTACCTTATACTTTGCTGAAGTAAATGATCTGGGCACTGCAGTCCAAACATTAGATAGAGCCCTTTTCTTTCAGAAGCATTAACTCTTGCAGCCCTACAAATGCTCTGTGTTTCACTACATTTCTCTCATAATTACATTTATCATCTGTCATAAATCTTTATGCCCTATATATGTATGTATATATTAATGCAATACAGGTACTAACAACTACTACTGTACTGCCATCTCATTCAGTCCAACAACTTATTATGGTAGATTTTCCCTTTTTTTTTTTTTTTACACCCAATATGTTTCACCTCCTCATAAGTCCTGTTAAAAGTCCTTATTTACTTAATAAAAAAGCATGAGGCACACTCTCTCCACTTCTGCATCAGCAAACCTGTGATCAACCTCATGGTCTATCAAAGAAAGCCGTGAACGTGCACTAATTCATATTACTTACACCTGGCTTGACATAGTTGCACCTTCTTATCCTGGCTGGACGAACATGCACAGGACTAAGCCAGGATGCACTCATTTGAATAAGTCAAGGCTCGTTTTACACTTATACTGGATTTCTGAATTCTGCTTTTGTGCAACAGCCCTTTGATGTCTCACCTTACCCACCTGTTGGTCAACAGACCCTGAGGCTCAGCTTAGTTTCAAACTAGTCTGACATGTCAGACTTGTTGAAAAACTGACTTTTAAGGTTGTTAGGTTGTTGTATTGTTCATCTTCTCCTCTCAGCATATTTATTCATTCCACTTTATGTAGTGTTTAATTCAGGCTCTGTGTTGCTCAGCATGGCAAAAAGCAATATCCTCTGTGATTTTCCTCTTAAAATGAGTTTGCTGTAGCTGTTAATGTTGTAAATATTGTTTAATACAATAGAGGGAAGATACAATAAAACAAGGAAGTCCTCAGACTGCATTCACATATTACTGTAATAATTTATAGCCCTAAATATGGTTCCTGTGTTTGTTCATCTAAGAAGTTTCTCCTTTTTGCCATGTCCACAGATAAATGTCACGTAACAGTTATAGTGTAAAGAACCTGAATAGTGTTAGCATATCCAAAGATTACTATCAAAAACTCTAATTATTTTCTGTACTTTGAATGCACTTTTTTCCTTTGTCCAGTTGTTTTCAGGGATAAATGGATCTACGTGCAGAAAGGGAGCACGAAAGAAGTGAGTGTTGCAGCTATTATTAGGATTCTTACACGAATGATTTATTTCCAGTTTATTTCTTGGAATTAAATGAAAGTGTGATGAATGTATCCATGCTTGTGTTTGTGTTTTAATGTTAACACACAGCGTCATGGATACTGCACGCTTGGTGAAGCCCTCAACCGTCTAGATTTCTCTAGTGCCATTCAAGACTTGAGAAGATTCAACTATGTGGCAAAAGTGAGTGATAATGATCACACATGATAAGAAAGAATCCTTTTGAAGCTCTTGTACAGGCGACTTTTGCTTAGACTGTCTCACTTTGTCTGTTTCCTTTAGCTTTTCCAGCTAATAGCCAGATCTCAGCTGACCTCTCTGAGTGGAGCTGCCCAGAAAAACTACTTCAATATACTGGAAAAGATCGTACGAAAGGGTAAGAAGAGCTGAAACAGGGATTATTTATTTCCTAAGCTCCCTTTCTGGTGTCAGAGCTTGTTGTCACACTCTAAACTCTAAATTTGGCTCTTGTTGTGTTAGTGAGTATAGTTTATGTTTTGCAGAAATAACATGTTTTGGCAAAATGGTAAGGCAAGATGTTGTTCCTCAAACCAGTGTTTTTCCACGGGAGTGTTGTTGCAATGAATGTGCGACCACAAACCAGTCTGACCAGTGTGCTCCATCATTATGGGGTTGTTTTGCCCGGGGGGCCAAAGCGCAGTTCTAGTCTGTCACGTGTAGTCTGAAATTTGTATGATAAAGTAATTCGCTTTAAAAACTATTCAGTAGTTGTTAAAAATATAGTTGTTAAATATTTTTCATCTGTTTGTTTTTTCTGCTGAGTGAGGGGTGTTTTCTATAAAGAACACTCTTGGAATTTGTTATTTTTCTGAGATCCAGGTATTTTTTAGGGAGGAAAATGAAATATCTGGTCACATTATGTTACATTTTTATTTTAGATATTGTCTCCTGTGTTTTTTGGTTGTTTGTTTTAGTTCTAGAGGACCAGTACAATCCACGCCTTGTCAAAGAGCTGCTGAATGACCTGAGCTCGACCCTGCACAGCCTGACTATCCACGTGGGCAGGTGTGTCCTTGTGGGCAACGTCAACATCTGGTTGTGCCGTCTACAAACTATTCTTGAATGGCAGCAGCAGCTCAAAAACCTACAGATCCCTAAGGTAAGAGGTGTATTAGTGTTTGTGTGTGTACGCTGGTGTGTTGTGTGTCCAGCATGCTCTGAACCTGTGACACACCATTTTGAGTGAACTGTAACTTTTAATGTCTTCATTCTATCTCTTAATTGGTTGCTCTTAATTGTCTCCTTAGCAAATGTGCAATGGCATGTCATTCAACGACTTGCCGCTGCACATGCAGAACAAGATCCTCTGCAAGTTATCTGATGCCTATGACATCATTAACCTGGGACAGGCCACGCCCACTCTACAGCTCCTCAGTGAGAACAGGACGCTGTGGAAAAAACTCTGCCACTTTCACTTCTCAGACAAAGAGGTGAAACTTTTGTAATTTTGTCATTTTTTGTTTGTTTGCTTGTTTTTGTTTTTTGTCATTTTTATAATAACTTCAAAAGGGATATGTTTATAATTTCCAAAAGTAGCTTGTGGTTAAGCATCTAAAAAGAAGGTTGCTAGGTAGTTCACTTGATGTCCACTAGAGGGCAGAATTGGCACAATTTGCTCAGTGTTCTCTCTCTCTCTATCTCTCTTTTTCTCTCTCTCCCCTTCTCTTTTTGTCTCACTCTAACTCACACACAAACGCACGCACACACACACTGTCTCACACATATTGTATAAACACCCACTCAGGATTAGTGTTAACCACGGTTTGTCTTTAATTATATCTAATTACACTCTGCTGTAGTTTTAATTACTTTCCTGTCCCCTGTGTTTTAAATGCTCGTTGAATGGAGTTCTAATTGTGCGTTTCCTTCCATCCTTGTGCAGTACTGTAGAAATTTGGTCCTTACCAAGAGCGATAATGTGGACTGGAAGCTGATGTACTTCACCCTGCAGAAACATTATCCAATGAAGGAGCAGTACGGAGATACCTTGCACTTTTGCAAACACTGTAGCATCCTCTTCTGGAAGGTAAATAAACATACTTGCAATCACATTCATGTAATGTAACAAACACCGTATGACTAACCTAGTGCTGTCCATTGACTGAAAGTAAATTACAAATTGTACATTTGTACAACTTTAAACTGATTGGTAAAGCTTCTAACACTATTCATTGTTCTCTGCTGTCATTAGGCTACATTCACATTCATTACGTCTTTTAAACTTGGACGATCTTTGCCAAGACGAGTGTTTTAGCACCATTTTATAAATTATCTATGCCTGAACATATATCACATGACCATTCATGTACGCTATATATCATCATGTACACTATGTATTGTTGATTTTCTCAGACAGTATTAACTTGCAATCCTTATTTACCCAAAACTGAAATATCATATTAGATTCCACCTTTTTTGCATAATCACTCAGAGAGTTGAACTCCACAACAGAAGCTACACATCTCATTTCTTTCTACATGAGGCCACAAACTTATCAATCATCCCATGTCGTGTGGATGCTGGGCAGAAATGAAGCAAAATTTATGCATTTTAAAACTTAAACTTACACATAGCAGTGTGGATGTCTCCTTAGAAGAAGCAGAAGCAAGTATGACTTCAGTAAATTTAATCTATCAAATCAGTATAAAGTTTGGCCCAGTAAACAGTGAATTTCCTTGGCAAAAGACACAAAACACCCTTTATTGTTTGGTATGCTTAAGAGAATCTTTGGTTTACTAACACAGCCTCTCTCACACTTACATTTCTCCCTTAAATGCAGAAATAAAATCTTTATACTGTAAATATTTAAAAAGAAAAGGCCCTAATGTTTCTATTTTGACTAATTACAGATCAAGTTACTGTTAAAATTTCCACAGCTGCCACCAGCTCCATTTTCAGAACAGTGTTCTGATTATTCAAAGGGAACAAACGAGTCACATTCATAAGCACACATCGTCACTGTTGGTTATGGCAGTCCTTGTTTGCCTGTTTCCCTGAGAGAGATCTGACTTTAAAGTACATGTGAGACAAAGATCACGTTTCCCTGAGTTTTTGTTAATATCTTTGGTGGAAGACTTGGATGAGAAATGCTGCTGTTCCAGTAGCATCTGCCCCCCGCCACCCTCCTCATGATTATTTACTGCCCCGTATCTTGTAATCCTCCTTGACTGGGTCCCTATGCTTTTTAACCTCTGCCCTCTTTACATCCCTCTCCCTGCTTGTCTCCCCTCCTTCCTCCCCCTTCTCCCTGATTCCCAAAGGATCGCCACCTGGCTTTGTTATTCAAGGTACTTTTTGTCCCATCATGCTTTGTGTTTTTTGTTTTTGTTTTTCCAATTTTTCACGATTCCCAGATGATCTAATATATAACATATCTATTTCACTGCATTAATATTTGTGTCGTACTATGTTCTGTGTCCATTGATGTCTTTGCTCGAGGTGTGTTCAATAAACAGTTCCACTCTTTCTGCTTATTTTTGAACGGCCTCTAACTGCATCCCTAAAAAATAAATAACAAAGGTCTTAAATGTATTCATACTACAGATCGGTTGCTCTTAAGCAAATCAGTTTATTACAGTTGACTGCCAATCCTGTCATTACTGTATATGTAGAAACATGTATGTGTTTTAGAGTAAGAACTATTCTGAGAGGGAAATATCTAATAATGTAAATTAGTAGACCTGAATCAGAATTTTAGTCCAATGTAATTACTATGAGTTTTTGTAATCTGAAGTATATTGTGTCATTTGGGGAATGTAATTGAATGGAACTTAACTAAATCTTCTAAATTTCTTAAAAATTCTAGTTAGTTTTTTTCACTTTAAGCCTTATAATAGGGATATTTACGATCGTACACATGTTCTACAGCATTATTATGACAATCAGCGCAGTCCTTGGAGCTGGAGCTCATTGTTGACGTCACCGCTAGCTGAAAACAACAGAGGTAACAATGCGTCAAAAAACACAATAAACACCCATTTTAAAAGACGAGAAACTCACCGAATGTTGTCCTCTCATGTTGCTACACTAAAACACGAAGTTAAACAATGACATATAACACGGAAACGGCTCTTTCAGCAGCTTCAAGAAACGAACATACAGCCGTTACCAGGTTATATGAGTAGTTAAACTATGTGTTTCAGTGTCAGGACATGGCATGTATACGTAGTGAACGTTAGCAGGACGCCACTAAACATTCTGTGAATTTCTCTTCTTTTAAAACAAGTTTTTATTGTGTTTTTCCATAGATGATAGCGGTGAAGTCAGCAATGACCTCCAGCTCTCAGGACTGCGCCGTTCGTCATAATAATGCTGTAGAACATCGTGTATGATCAGAAATATCCTTAGTTCAAGGCTTAATGTGCAAAAAAACTAACCTCAATGTACACATATCCAGTTAAAATCAGCAGCTATGATGACGGAGTCTTTTTCATAGTTGACTGTTCTTTAAATGACCTCTGACACTCTTCACTCTAAGAGTCACATATAAGCAGGCTGGCTCTGTTTTTAAGGGGTTAGCCCTGGCTCTAAACTAACCATATATTAATGTGCAGGTCTATATGCATGTGGAATGCGTTGCTCTTATTTAGAGCTTGTTTCTGCTGCCCCCAAGTGGGCAGAATAAGTTATTGTATGTTCAAATAATCTGTATATAAGAAATAATACATTAAGTTCAGTCTATTTTAATCCAGTAATGTATAAATTTCCAGCTGCATCATAACCACACCAAGTTTTAACTTACTAACAGCTGATGAAACTGACTCAGGTGTCCCTCGTTGAGTTTCCGTATGTGAACTGTGTGCGTAGCTGCTCCTCTGGTCTCCACCTTCTTCCTAACAATGTGGCTGCTGACTTTGTTCCAGGACTGTGGCCATCCATGCACAGCCAATGACCCAGACAGCTGCCTCATGCCCATCTCCCCGCAGCACTTTATCGACCTCTTCAGGTTCTAAACCCTCCATGTTGGTCTTCAAGCGAGGCGTCCATTTACCCTCACTCCCAGCCCAAGAGTGTGTGAGACCTTGATGTCGTTTACCCAAATACAAAGGGCTCCAACTGAAAGAAAATACTTAATTAAAAAGACAGTAATAATGTCCTCATTTGCTTACGCACAAGTGTTTCAACATTGGGAAGATTTAAGGTGTATGTTTGTTGATTTTAATAATGTTGGTGATGGGTGAAATATTTCCTTACTCTGCACAAATGTTTATCTTCTTGACAAAAAATGGCTGTTACTGATAAAGAAAAAGTAATATGTTACTGTATTATGAACATGTGAAAGGATTTATATGTGAAAGGAGTTGTAGCATGTTTACGTAAGTGATGATAGGTGAAGTTTTTATAAAAATTGACAAAAGGTAAACATTACCAGTTTTTCAGAACAAGACTACTCGTGTGTTATTTACTGTTTATTTATGGTGTTAAAGTATTCTGCTTTGGATCTGTTCTGTTTCGGTGGTGTTTTCCTGCAATAACGGAACGCATGTCGTGTTCGAATCTCTGTTTACATACTGTATGTTGTCCTTTGTGATAGCTTATTGTGCTCCATGTACATCTGAAGCGTCCGCACTAGAGAAAATAGTGTAAAACTCCATTCGCTGTACAATTTTTTACGGTCAACTTTTGTCTACTGTCAAGGGACAGAGGGTATGTAAAATATTATTTATGGGAAAAAAAGTTTTGTATCCTTTCTCCAACTTTTGTAATATTCCTTTGCTGTTCCCATATTATTGACGGTACTATTATGACTTTTATGGGACAGGAAATAGCTGTATTGTAATTAAAAATTTCTAAAAATCTATTTCTGTTTGTTTTTGTTTTTGTTTTTTTTACATGCTATGGCACCCTTGTCCGTTTGATTGCTGAGATTTTAATATAAATGCCTCTCTACCTGAAACAGTACGAAAAAATTGGTACCTCATTAAACAAAGGGGCAAAGTCTCATAATTAATATTTTTCCTGCTATTCTCCAGTTTCTACAGACACTTCAATGGAAAGTTTAAGGTCACATTTTCTAAAACTGCAATAACAAGAAATGTCACAAAGTAGAATTACGTGTGTGAAAACTTAAAAAATTGAGAGTTGTTGAAAAGTGACAGTATGTTTGTGTTACAGTCCTGTTACAAGTGACTGGCTGCTGAGGAAGAATCTTGGTAGACTAATTTAGCCATAATATCTGCAAAATCCATCTGTTTGGAGAAGGCAAACTCTAGTACATGAAGGCGTTGATTTACTCCAGACTACAAACTGTTGAAAGAAGTAGAGCCAGACAGTCCAACGAAATCTTTATTCTGCTTGAGAAAATATGACCCAGCCTCTTTATGAATAAATACAGGATACAGGCATCCCTGTATCCTGGACGTGTGTCCTTGTACACGTCTGGCTGCAGCGAGGCAGACTTCAGTGACAAATGCAGTGGAGAGATTAAAACAAAGAACAGAAGACCAGTGACAGGTTTCTCATTCACCAAAAGAAAAAGCATTGTAGAAATGACATTACATCGTCTAAGTCTTGTACAATATACAGATATGAATTAGAAATTGACCAGCTTTTTATAATGTAACACATAAACATCTGTGCTACTCCTGCTGGTGAAACTCATCATGACATCCAGGGACACTGGTTTGTAACTAGAAACCTGGTAGTGTGTCAAAGGTTGGTGCAGCACAGGTGCATTCTGGGTGACCTGCTGGCAGAATACAATGAACACAGCAGGTTTATGCTCAGAGGATGATTTGGTGTAGTTCAAATTTATAGCAAACACATGGCGTCACAATTGATACAAGGCACTTCACACAGAATTTTATCTTTTTATCTTTACAATTTTTATAAATATTCAGCATCAGATTTAAACATGTATCAGTGTAGGTGCAGGCTGCTTTGATGTTTATGTTTTTTTCACATTTATCACCCCCACATACGGCAGCTTCAAATCCTTTTTGATGTTCGCTGGGATGCACAAGAATGAATGTGCGTGAATGCTCTGCAAACTCTCTCCTCTTACCTTTCTTTCACACACAGATGATTGCACAGCTTTGAAGCCCATTACTGATGTACAAATCAAGCTCAAGACTCACATTCTTTGCTCAGAGGGTGGAACTGCATAGACAGAAAGGAAGTGGGAACCGACATAAAGTCTTCAGTAGCAGGTTTGCATATTCTTCATTGATTCTCTATTATTACAGCCACGATAATTACAAGAAAAATCACTCTTCTTATTCCTTGGAAATATAAAATATCTAAATGCCAGGCCAGTGGCAGTCCAAATGGTACAGTAGATTAAGGCTTTGTTGACGCCAAAAGCCCACTGATAGAACTGTCTTTAAGGCTAAAATAATAAGAACAGACTTGATGTTTTATTTTCATGGCTTGACTACAGCATCTCAATATCAGTTGATATTAACACCTGTGGCGTCCAGAGCTACACTACAGACACAATCAGATGTTTGGTTCAGGTCATCATCCTCTTTGCGGTGGTATGTGGGTGATGAGGGAGGGGTAAAAATGATAAATGGCTCCTATTTAAACCCCTCCCAAGCACTCTCTGACACAATCCCTCTGCTCATCCTGCTGATGCCGGCCAGCTTGATTTTGGCACGAGCCGTCCACCTGACAGGCGCCGATGAATCCCTGGAGTCCGACAGGTTAGCATAGCGGGAGGAGTCCTCTTCGAGACCCTGGCCCGCCCAGGAGGTCAATTCCAACGGGAGGTCTAGAGAATCAGCGAAGGACACAGGCGAGTCCTCTTTAAGGCTCTTTTCCTCTGAGGCTACATCAGTCCCAGTCTCAGTTAAGTTCTCCAGCTGAGGCGGCTCCCAGCCCTCCATCTTTTCCAGTTTTTTGGTGGGTGAAATCTGTCTCATCGTCATGGTCACGCTCTCCCAGAAACAGAGGCCCTTCTCTGGCTTGTCCCTCTTTTCCTTCTCCTTCTCATCATCCTTGATTTTCTTGTGAGACCTTTAAAGACAACAGTGAACAAAATTTCAGTGTATACAACAAGGTGATATAAATAGGAATGACTCAGCATATGAGACATCTGTACACTGAAGAGTGGAAATTTCTCCATAAAGAATGCATTGTATAGGAATCCCCGGTTGTTTGTCACAGCTGGGTGATTAGTTAAGGTTTCCCCCTTGTTCAAGTTCTTCTTCCGCAAGGGGTCTGAAAGTTATGAACTGCTTGCCAATGAAGCTTTGTTTCATTGGCATTCTTTGTTTCATATAAACAAATATAAGTGGTTGGACATAACTCTATTATTACTAATCAAGTTTGTTGATATTTTTACAACACACACTTGACTATTAACTGCTGCTGAGTATATTTCCTTTACAATGATGTGAACACCCAAAGGATCTGGGCAGGTCTGACATATCTTTTTACAAGTTTAGGAACTCTAATATTTTCAGCACATAGCTAGTATACTGTAAGTAATCAAAAACATATACTTTGATTGTGTTGAGGCCAAGGTGACAAGCTGAGAATTCTCTGCAACAGACTTAAAATTACACTCGTTGGCCACTTTATTTGGTACACTTATACAAGTGAATGCAATCCAGCACTACAACCCTGCCACATGTTCTTTGTTTTTGAGGCTTACAGGGCTGTTTTTTGTTAATCTAATTAACTGTTTACGAGTACACTGTCTGTTCACAACAATCCTGATCAGAATGGGCTGATTATTCGACTCACGGTGTGCCGCTAGCAGAACAGCACTGAATCATAGGTTTTACACCACTGTGAAAAATAGTGCTGTATCTTGTCATTCAAGCTTTCCTGCACCATCTCTCTGTCGCCCACTCGTGCTCTCAGCTCCCTCACCTTGTCTCTTGTGTTTATAAAGAGCCTCTGTCATGGCAGAGTCTTAACAGCTCAAAAACATGCAGCCTGCCAGAGTGGAATGGCTTTGTAACAGTAAACTGTGGATGCATTTTTATCTTTGACCACAATGTGAGTTGCAAGGGCAGAGTGGCACTGTCCCCGTTTTCCCACATTGACTCAATGGGCAGAAGAAGAACATTATTTATGAAATACTTTAAGACAAAGCAGGCACAGGAAGTGGGTGAATGAGACAAAGAGCTCTGCCAGTCTCTGCCTATGGCAGTTCTCAGTTCTCCATTGTGTTAGACTGTATTCTAATATGTTTCATTCTCCCCCCTTATATTTGCAGATGTGGTTGGCAAAAAATCAGACACACCTATTAATGTAATGCAGTCCAGTTCAATGCTACTGCAAAGCACAACTTAAACATTTAAATCTCTCTGACCAAACATAATCATCTTTGTAAAGGTCATATATGGCTCCATGTACTCACCATGTTAAAACATGGTGAGCACATGGAGTAACATATGTGATGAGTTATAGTGTGTGTGTAAGCTCACCCTCTGCGGTCAGCCAGCTTTACCCCAGTCAACAAGAAGTGCTCGTCATCTTTAGAGGAGAACATTTTCTTCTCCTTCCTCTCTTTCTTGGACATGATCTTCTTCACTTTGGCCTCCTGATAAAAACCAGCAGACAACAGAGCGTTTGATCTTGAATTGCAGAGCTGAATCAATTACCCTCATCTGTTGCATGTTAGCTTATTATAGTTGATGTCTATTTGTGAGTGATTTATGTGCTCCCTGAGGAGGGTGATTTCATAGTCAGCCTCACACCTAGTCAGAAAAGCATCCTTACGGTCAGATAAATGAATGTGCATGTTTTTTAATTATGTGACATGATTCATTGACTCTAACTAATAAAATTTCTATACAATAGCCTACACCAATACAC
>JAQFJA010000010.1:13085319-13104888 GCA_029874485.1 Naso brachycentron | reverse complement strand
GTGACCCAGAGTTGTTCGTGGAGCACAGGAAAGAGTTCACAGCTTACGTCAGGTGAGAACAACCTGAGCACCGACTAATAATAAATTTAATGGCTAATTTCATCTTGTATCTTTTATTTTTGTAATTAATGATTTCCAACTGATTGCAGATGCAGGAACAAAAATGTTAGAACAGAAATGATAAAGACTGAAAATTTGTGATACACACAACTTCGTCTTCTCTGGGTCTTTCCTCCAGGACATATGGAGGTTTCTCCAATGAGAAAATGAAGCGTGAAGAGCTCCTGAAACTAATTGAAAGCCTGCAGAGAGACGGAGTTCAGTTCGTCGACAAGCCGTTCTACACAGCCGGGTACGACAGCCCCTTCAAACTGACCAACCGCAGGAACGAAGTCTGGGTCCTCAAGAAGGAGCCGGAGTAGGAAGTTTAGAGGTTGCTCACAAAATCTGCCCACTAAAAAAATAGCAATTAAAAAATGTTTACATGCTCTTATGATAATTTTCAGAATTTTTACAGCATTTATCAGTGTGCAAAGGGAAAGAATCGTTGTAATTATGGAAGTATGATGGATAAAAGGGAAGTTATAAAGTTGAACTAACGAACAACATCTTGCTGATTGTTTGTTAATTTTTTTAATTTATTTTTTTTTAATGGAAAATGAATCACAAGAGACCAAACGAGTAATTATAGAGCACTAAGAAGTCTAACACACAAAGCATTTGAAAAAACTGGATGCAGTGGCACATGATCTCCAGCAGGGGGAGTCCAGCCACTAGTTAGTCATTTGATGCATCCTCTCACAACAAAAACCCACAAGTGCCTCTTCATTTTTAAAACGAGCGACTTGTTGAAAATACTTAAATTTTAAGCTTTTGTTTTGTGCACATTGCTATTTGCTGTTTTTTTCAGTCACAGGGTAAAAAAAAAAAAAAGCTTAAAATTTCTCTAATACAATAATTCTGTATTTTCCCTACAAAGGATGTTTTGATGTCTGTCTTAAAGGGGTGCTTATGTCACATTACATTTAAAGCATTGTTGCTCTATCCGGTCCTCATTCTCTGTGCAAATGTTCTCTAAAGTGAAGCTGAAGCCAAAATGGGACTTTGAGAACCTTTTTTTTTTTTCCCCCCCAAGTACAAAATTCTCTGTTTTTCCCCAAAAAACCCCAGCGAAAGCTGTTTTTTCAAGCTTTAAAAAAATGTTTCATTTTATAAAGAAGTCTTGATTAGTGTGACTCAAACTGTTGAGGCTTCCCCGAACTTTTGAAATTATTTTGACATAAACTGTCTATTAAAACCCTCACCAGTTACATCTGAATAATCTTATGAAGGGACTTCTGTGCAGCTTGTGTATACAGGAGGGGACCAGTAATGCTCTGAATGCATAAATGGGTTCAATTACATTATTTTAAGATAAACTTTAAAAAACTGTGAACCAGTCTTTACCTTCACAGGTCACCTCTGCAGCAAGTTTTTCTCTTCTCAGTCAGTCATCCTGCTATGAAGGTGAGAGAAAGTCTGTAAATCTCAGCATATTTAATCTCGGGCCTCTCTTACTGTCGATACCGTCACGCTCATTATGATGATGGACTGAACTCTGGCAAATCTGGACAAGACAAACCTGCGTCTCTCGAGTCTCGAGGACAAAAACATCCCCCTGAAGAATTCACAGGTGTAGTTTCCTACCTGTGTGCTTTTTGCTCAGATTTATAGAATTTTTTTGGTGCTTGGTGTGTGTGAGTAAACATGAGTGAGTTTATATATTAAATCATGTTATAATGTGAAGCTTATGGTGTATTAATAACTGTTTTAATCCTGTAGAAGGGATACTACGTGGTACTTGATAAGGGAATGATGAGACTGCACCGATTTATGACTCATTGAAAATATAACAGCCAAAATGATGTTTAAGAATGTAAGTTTATTCTTACCAATAATAAATATTAACAAGCGTTAAATCATTCTGATTTGTTACCTCTGTCTTCACAGTGTTTTTGTCATTGCTGTTTCATAACGGGCTTTTTAACAAACCGCCAGTTTGTTTCAATGTGACTTCTCTATCTGATCTGTATGGATACAGTTCACACTCCACACTCTGATGATCGTGACCTTTCGTCAGCTGGCTGAAATCCTCGCCACAGTTCACACCACCCTTCATCCTCCCTCACCTTCTCTCTCTTTCTATCGACATCAGGCTCATATCTGCTGAGTCATTCATTTTATTTGTGGCAGAATTGTTCCCAATATCATGTTCACACATTCAGCAGAAATGACGTCCTTTTTTATCCACTGCACACACACACACAGAGTCCGTCTGTTGTTCACCAGTTGGATCGATCTCATTAGCTCTGCTCAGTGAGGTGAAACTTGGCTGCGGGTAGGAAATGTATAATGAGGCTCACTTCGGTGTTTTTAAATGTTATCTACTCGCTCCAGCCTGGTGGAGACCTGCAGTCTGGATACAGTTGAAGTGAAGGACGTGTAAAAATAAGTCCATGACAAACTCATTTTCCAGTGACAGAGATAAAGTAGAAGAGACTGATATACTTTCTATACAGGTCATGTGTTAGTATAGTGTTTTTATTAGATTAGCTTTTTATTCCCACGTCTCATTTTACAAATAAAAGTGCTTTAATCGCCAAAAGTGTGGGTCTTAGGTGTTGTTTGTGAGATAAATATATTCAAATTGCCACCCACTGTTCCCAAACAGCAGGTTTTCATATTAATTTCATTCCCTCCAGCATGTTTCCATTAGCTCTAGTATGCTGCATAACTAAGATTAGGGCTGCAACAAGTGTTTAATTTATCTACTATCTCCCCACGTACTCTTTTAGCCTATGAAATGTGAAAAAGCAGGAAAACAGTCATCACAGCTTCTTAGAGCACAGACAGCTTGTTTTGTCTCACCTAACCAGAGTTAAATATACATTTTATTTACTGTCAGAGGAAAAAGAAAAGCAACAATTCATCACATTTCAGAGGATTTGGGGCATTTTTGGTTGAAGTGATTTAATTTTGCATTACTTATCAATTACTGGACTAAGTTTGAGATCTTTCTGCATTATTATGAGCTTTATATGTAACCTACACAGTGAATGCTTCATTTTTATTTAGGAAGTCATATTATCTTGGAGTAATTTTGCAGTAGCAAACAGGGAGGCTTCGGTCTTAATAAAAGTGTCAAGTCAGATTCGGCCATCTTAAAGGGTCTCGAGAAAAATCTGACGGAGCACAAGTTGATTGTTTTCTTTTTTCTACTTTTTTCTTTTTGCTGTTTTGAAAAAGTGGAAGGTTTTGTGTCGTTAGGACTCTCAAGATAAATGTTCTTTCACAAGAAAAAAGTGACTGCAAGTAGAAGAACTGGTACAAACTGACACTAAGTTTGATGGAGGCAAAAAACGCTTGACATGCAGCAGGCCTACTTTGCAAATGGATTCTGAGTAATGTAAAATCTACGTAAATCTTTTATTCCAGTAGCTAAATCATGCAAAAACCACAGAAACAAATCTTAAACCAAAATTGAAAATAAACTTTTTTTTTTATGTGGCCCGTGTGTAACACAGTCGGTAGCCTAGCAGTCTGGCCAGGCTGAGTCATTCCCACTGCTCACAGGTAAAAACAGTCGATCTGTTTGTCACTTCATATGTTCGAACACTGTATGGGGGGGTCTGGAAAATAACAAGAGAGGAAAAGCACTGAAGTGTCAATAGTGTGATTATGGCTGAGAGGAGTTTCTATTGATCTGTGTCTGACAGCCAGATGGATGCGGCGTCAGGGGACAGGTGACTCTGCGACTTCATTGTAAATACTGCGAGGCGTCAGTGTTTCCGTGCCCTTGTGGACAAACAGCCCGGTGTTGAAAAGGCAGTGACGACCTGCTGGGAATGCTGAGAGGTTGTGGCGTTTGGTCTGAAAATGTCGACCGTGAACTGTAAGTCAGACAGTCAGTGTGGCTCAATACTGTTCTGGAGTCAGAGGAGAGGTCTATTATGGGCTGAGCCTGTGAGTCCTAATAGGATGTCCAGAAGGGGACATAACTGATGACCCTGCGGGGGGAGAAGGGGAGGAGGGATGAACGATGGCCTCTGGAGCTTTCCAGATGACGGACGAGTGAGGTTGCCATGGCGCTAATGAGCCGGTGATTTCGGGGTGCTGGGCTGGCAGATGGCCGTGAATCACACTCTCTCACTGTCTCTCTCACGCACACACACACACAAAAAACAACACAGAGACGGGCTCTTTAAATATCACCTTGTTTTTATTACACAGACATACACAAGAGCGTTAGCAGCCTGCTTTCAGATCCACTCCCACTACTTCACGACTTCTTCTGCCCTCCTGTCTTTTCACGAGCTCAGACGTTTTGCTGTCATGAGACGAGCCCGGGCCCCGAATGCTGAATCATGGCCCCGCGGGAGCTGGGAGACACATTTTGGTCACAGGTGATTAAACCACAGGGTGTTATGGCTGTTAGGAGGTTATGAAGTCTCATGCCTGTCACTTCAGTTCGACTCTAAAGAGGCCACATTTACTCAGCTGTGAGCACCAGCGTGGGCTTAGCATGACTTAAGATTAAGGGCAGTAGGAGGCTTAAGCATAAATACTGATATTATTGCATTTCTCCAACTTTAAAGCACCTTTAACAGAAAGAAAATGCCTGGTGGGATCAGCGCAGTAAATGTGGCCCTTCGGCAAAGCCGTCCTCATGCCTCCATCACCTCGCTGGATGACTAACCGTGACGCCGTACTGTGGCCCTGCTACGTGAAAATAAATAATCTACAAAAAGGAAACCACTCCCTTTCAGCAAACACAGGGCTCTAAAAATGTACAAAGTCTTTGAAAATAAGTTTGAAAAGTTACTTAAAACTTTCTATGTGTATTTATATACAGAACCATATATAACCGCAAAAGGATCAACTGATCATAAAGTTAAACCGAATTATAGAAATCATTTATGGTTCTAGCAGGTCTCCGCAAACTTATCAACAGCCGGACCAAACAAGCGGCCGCACTCTCTGATTGTGTTCACATCTACGTTAATTTTTCAGCTCTTTGGTAACCAACAAGACCACTTAAAGACCCAGACAGTAAAATTAGCTACTCTTCTAATGTCATTTCTGGCTTTACATTTATAGTTTCATACTTAACTCCCAAACACAAGTCATGACATCACTTGTTTATTAAAAGAATTTTTAAAACATACTTTTTAAAGTCACAAACAAAGAAAAATACCTACACACAGTGCAAAATCTCCAAACTAAAATTCATTTAATTAAAGTCTTATGAGCCTTTTTTTATAGACTAAATCTGGTGTTTTGGTTGAGTTTTTCTGGACCCAACTGTTCACTTCCTATCCACCACTAGGTGGCAGCACCGAGCCCTCTGCACTTCCTCTGGACCACTGAACACACCAGCTCTGCAAATTAAACCACTGACCCAAGAGCAGAAAGCAAAACCTGGCGATTACCGAAGCTGAAGCTGTACCATGGAGCCGTCTGTTGTACCACGTCCTCGAGATCTTTCCGCGTTATTATGGGCTGTTTGGAGCCAACACTTGCAAACCGTGGTGCTCTCGATCACTTTCCAGAGCCAACAGGGGTGATGCAGAAGCTGAGATGATGATTCACAAGGCGAGCGTCCAGCGCGCCTTTACGTTCCACTCTTTTCAACTGCCTAGCTACAAAGCACCACAGCAGCAAAGTTAAGCAAACAACTCGTGACTTTTCTATTCCTTCAATTCACCTCAGTTTGCCATCTTTACCTTATCGTTCAAAGAAACTAAAGGGTTCCTGCATGTTAAGGACGAAATTAAGTTAAAAAAAAAAAAAAAAGAGAACAGCAAAACAAATGGAAACAAACTAAGAACACCAGAACGCTGTTCTTTAAACACAAAGGGTGAGTCACCAAATGAAGGAGAGAGTGAGATGGGAGTCTTGAGAAGCTGCAGCAGATCCAGTTCTTCACTTCAGACCAAGTTCAGCTCAGTGACATCTGTCCTCGCATCGGGACCAGACGTGTCCACTTCCTCAGAGGCGACAGCGAGGGGGTGGGGCTCAGGAAGGTGTCTCTAAAGGGGCCTCCTATTGGCTCCTCTTCCTGTCCCCCTTCCTGGTTATGACAAGTGAGTTTGGCTCCCTTTATCAAAGGGGCTGCTCCTGTTCTTTAACTTCTGCTCTCTTCAGATAAAGTGCCATTGGAGTCTGTAAGCGCAGGGAGAGTCTGGGCTGCTGGTCCACACAGACCATCTGCAGCGTCTCCGTTCTCGCTCTCAGCCAGCTCCCCCTCACGCTCGCAGATGACTGTCATTGGGCTGCTGAGGATTCGACTGCGTGCGTTGTACTTGCTGCTGGCAGCAGAGGGCGGCGTGCGTGAGCGCCCGTACTTGGACCCGCTCATTGAGAAGGGTGAAGTGGGTGAGGACAGAGAAAAGGCCTCGTAGCGGTTCCACTCATCTGTCGCCCTCTTACTGCGGCCAGGGGAGGCTAAGGGGCTGTGTGGTGTCGTCGGTGAGGAGGGGGAAGCAGCTGGGGGGTCGAGCTCGGACTCTGAGCGTGTCCTTTGGAAGCGAGGGTCAGTGGAGCGAAGCATCTCAGCGGCCGACATCCTGAAGCTTGTCTCTGAGCGACTGCCCTTCTTCAGGAGCAGAGCCTTGAAGGTGTCGCTGCTGGTGGAGGACTTTCGCAGGTTGCGCTGGATGGAGCCCGTCTGGCGAGGCAAGGAGGAGACTGACCCTGGTGACATGCCTGTGGGGGTGACGGGTGGAGACTGCGGGTGGCGCCCAGAGCGGGACTTCTCCTCCTCAGACTCTCTGCGACCCAGGACCTTGAGCTTTGATCTAGAGTAAGATGCGGATAACTGGATTAATGACATGCTTGTAGAAATTCTGCAGAGTGCAAGGAGAATTAATTTGCAAAAAGTTAAGTAATTCAAGGGCAATTAAATGTTGAAGTGATTGAAGAGCAAGAAGAAGAAACGCAAGAGTTGGGGGCAGTTTTGTCAGGAAACAGACATCAAATCAAATTGTAGCATGTAGGATTTCATATAAGTGAGCAGAAGCAGCCTTTAGTAGAGCGCTCAACAGCCCTGCGATTGTTTCTGTGTTGTTGTAGCATTAAAAAAAAAAAGCAGAAGAGACTGCACTTAAAATACTTGGCCTACACGCCTTGAATCTTTGTCCCAAATTTGCCATATGTCAGCACTGCCCCCAGCAATTATGCGTCACAGCATGGATCCTAAAGAAGTTAAACTACAAGGATCACTGAGAGGCATGGATGCTGACAAAATAAAGAGAGGGCAAAGAGAAAAACAATTCTATATTTTTATTAAAGAAATCCAAGAGTTTTTACAAGAGAAGCTGCAGACGTTGCAACTCTGCGGAGAAGGCGAGACGCTGCGCGATAAAATTAATCAGAAAACACAAACTGGGAAAAGTGCCCAGAGCAGTTTTTAATCACAATTCAGCCTCAGCTCAGCAAGGGGTATCGGAGTGGTTGACTGCATCACGCCGCCTACACAGTCTATAACTCCTGTACCAAAGCATGGCAATAAAGCAGCAACTGGCAGAATATATGGGATTAGGGCTAGCAGGGAAGCAGCCTCATTAATCTGTGGTCCAGGGGGTTGCACTCAGGGATTATTGTTGCTAATCCAAAGGTAGCATCACTGCAATGGCAGAAATAAGGCTTGCTAATTAAGAGGAAGGGGCTGCTACTTGCCACTTCGCACCTCTCTAGAAAGGATGCACCCACCCACTGCATGTCCCCTCTGCACAGGGAGGGGGAGAGGAGGAAAGGGGAGACGGAGACAATTAAAGGCATGAAAAATATAGATTCTGTGATAGTGGAGAGCGATTTGATTCTGAAAGTACAAGAAGCTGTAAAGGAAACAAAATCCTTAATCCTCAGATTCTATTTAAAGAAAGAATTTATTTCCATAAAGGACAAATAACCTGTAGAGAATCTACTGGTGAAGGTCAAATAAGAAAAACGAGAAGATAGAAACAGTCGCCGATGAGAGAATCTCAGTCTGCTTTCTGTTTCAGAAAGCAGCAAAATGTGTCTGCGCCCTAAATTCAACCTCCATCTAATGTCGTCCCCTGTGAGCTCCCTCGCCACATTAGACCATCGGCATTACATAAGACCTTTCTCACACACGTTTACACGTGCCTAAACTCACACCTGAATTCAGTCAACCACGACTGTTCCATACTGAACTCATGGTTTGTTAAGTTACATACAGCTGCAATACAAAGCAGTGATACCGATCTCAGCTATAGCGGTAAACAAAGCTGCAGTCTAAGACCCATTTCAGCCTACTGGTTCGATTTCTCTCTCTTGGCTGTAATTCGTTGGGCTCAGAGGATCTCCCTCCAGACAGGTTGTTTTTTCTGCTGTAGCTGTGAAGGCATTTCATTCAAGGTTTTCATCATTCTCTGTTTTCCCAGTGAGAGAGAGGGATAAATCGGGGATTGAGGGAAATAAAATAAAAGACTGAAAAAACAAAGGTATGAACGGAAGAGGAAATATGTCAGAGAGATGAAGGATGAATAATTAAGCACACAGCATGGTATGAGAAAGTCGATAAAGAATTGCATTCCAAAGTACAATGCATCCGGATTTTTAAATTTCTGTCCATCTCAAGTTAATTTCTCACTTTTTCATCATCACCAGCAGTGTGCCATCACTTCCCACATATCAAAAATGTGTCAAATTATTCTATATGTTCTATACTATGGAGGTGCAATGAATGAGGAGACCAGTAAAGCAAGTGATAAACAAACAGCTCCACTGCGAGGTTTACGCTCACACGCTTACACAATCTTCACGTCTAATTACGAACTGCACAATAAAGCGCTCATGCGCATGTGACGCGTGTGCCATAAATACATCAACAATCTGTTGCCAGCAGAAATAAAGTCCCGTGAAATGAAATCCTGTGATGCTCAAGAGAACTCCGACTGCCACTGCACGTGACCGTGAAACACAAACTGGCGGGCTGCATGAGAAATTTATGTGCTGCCTTTGAAGAGCGGGCGCACGTATGCAATGTATGTCAGAGAACGCAGAGTAAGAGAGAGAGAAATCTCTCTGGTGGCCTCTAACCTAGATTAGGACCGGAGGGTGTCGAGTATTTAAATAATGGATGAGGCAACTGCCTTTTTTCTCTGTCTTAGAATGAGCAACGCTAACATGAGTACACAAGCGTAGATCCTCGGATAAACATTTACTATTTACTACTGATTCATTTTGCTTCCTGAATCAGCTCTCTTGCTGACCAGGAACAGAAAAAGCCTCTCTCCCGGGCTGGGACACTCCAGGGACCAGCGCTTTGACAGATGTGAATGCATGCAGATGGGACAGCGCTGGGTGAAGTTATGACTAAGGGCTAGAGGGCAGGAAGAAGAGGAGGAGGATGAGGAGTCAAGGGGGATAGAGATGGGAAAAAAGGAAAATTATGGGTTGAAGGATAAAGGGGTAGAGGAGGTCGAAGTTCAGGGTGATGTTTTGTGGTTCATGAGGAGGAGGGGAATGAGATGCTGATAGAGAGAGGGGGAAGATGAAGAGGAAAAACAAACAAATTACAAGAGGGAAAATAAACAGGCTCAGTGGAGTAGATTATATATCAGGAGATGAAGCAGGTGAGGTGAAAAGAAGATGGAGTAATTCTATATAAAAGGTTGACAGAAGGTGTAAAATAAACAAATGCATCATGGTACCTGTGAATGGCAGCAAAGAGGTCCTCTGTGGTTCGGGCCCGCGAGGGAGTCGGGGTCACCATGGTCTCCTCAGAGGCCCCGTTGGCTGACGGGGCCGGTGACGATTCAGCCGTACTGGAGTCAAACACCTCACCTGAGACAGAGAGACATGCAAGTTACACACACTCAGTTGAAGCAGAGTAAACACACACACTCACACTTCAGGTTTACTCAGTGCAACACACACACACGCACGCGTTCACGAAGCCACCATCCCGACGCATTAACCTGGCTGCCTATAAAATGTGAAGTGGTACGGAGGAGGTGCTGGACTGTCTTCTTACATTCTCTTTTAGTCTTTAGATTTCCTCCCCTCTTTTCTTCTCTGCTAGTTTATCCTCTTTTCTCCTCCTCCTCCTCCTCCTCCTCCTCCTCTCAACCTCTGCGCTCACGTCTGCGCTTCGACTGCCTGAGCCGCTGCAGGCAGTCTCACTTTACGCTCTCCCCATCCTCCCCTTCATCCCCTTACCAGATCTGTCCCCCTCCCCTCTGATATGATGCAGCCCCTCCCCCCCTTTCCCTCCAACCATGAAAAGCATCTCCCCTGGGACACTTGCCCCCTCCCTTACCTCAGAGAGAGAAGAGGGAAGCGGGACAGAGAGAGAGAGAGAGAGAGAATGAGGGGCGACTGAGGAGGAGAGATTAACAGTGAAGAAGAGGAAAAAGCAGAGAGGCAAAAACGGATATTTGGAAGCAAGGATGGATGGCGGAGTCGAGTAGACAGAGAGGTTGAGGTGTGTGGTGGTGGAGGGGGGGATAAATGCGGGAAAAAAGTGGGGACAGTTACCACAACAGATGCATATATGAAAGAATGAGTAGAAAGAAGAGTGAAAGAGGATGAATTCAAGAGGCTGCAGCAGTGCTGTCTCAAAGATAAGCCGTCTGTCCCGCGCTATTTTCACAGTTTTCAAACCTTTTAAAGCTTCTGACTTCAAGTTTGAATCATTTGCTTCAGAGGGCAAAATGAATTTCACGGCTGCCTGAGGGGCTGGCCACACAGCTAGCAGAGAGCAGCATCACTACTAACCATATGGGATTACGGTAATGGGCTTAACTAATAAATAAATGAACATTTTGACCATCACCACCTAAAACTTCTGTTCCCTCACCACAAATTCTGCAAATTTTAAACTCTGATTTGTTGAAACAAAAAGCATGATAAATAAAAACCACATAAATTCAGTCGGACTCACCAGGGTCGTCCTCTTTGGAGCTGATGGATCCAGTCGTGCTACTTGTCCCATCTCCCTCCTCCCCCTCCTCTTCATGAGCCTCTCCATTGGTAAACACTCCATGGTTAAGACTTGTTTCCTGGCAGGCAGAAACTAAGGTGTGGGACTCATCCTGAGTTACTGTGGATGTTTCGGTGCTCTCTGTGAGAGGCTCTAAGCTCTCTGAAGTTTCCTCTTCCTCCTGTTGCTCACTTTTCACTTCTGTCTCCTCTTCATTTATTTTTCTTTGCACGGCATCAACTTGGTCTTCGTTTTGTGACAGGTTGGCTGTACCTTCCTGCTGAGATGGAACCTGTTCATTGATTTGTTGGGGGTTAAATGGTGGAAGAAAAGATATTTTGGGCTTCTTGGAGACTGCGGGAGGCTTCTGTTTGACAGGAGAGCTTTGGGAGCTCTGTGTGGGACTGGGCAACAATTCCTGCCATTCAACTTTTTCTTTTCCATTCAAGATAAAGTGATTTTTATGTTCAGCTTTTCCATTCAAGACAGCGCTATCTGGTGTGTAATCTGTGATACTGCAGTCTAAAGTCAGCTCTTCTAAGAGCTTCGACACAGGTGATGGTGAGGAGTTACGGGAATCTTCTTCTGTGGAGCCGTTTGACACGGGTAACACAGTGGGATGCTTAAGGGAATTAGATTTCTCCAGGGTCTGAGGCTTTAGACCCTGAAGGAGGTCCACCCCTGTTTCCTCAGTTTTGTTGAGGTCTGATCTGCCATTAATCTCCTTTTCTAGTCGTTTAACAGAGCGGAGCTGAACGCTCTGCAGCGCAAACGGAGTAATCAGGGGCTGAGATGACTTTGTAGGGCTGTTGGAAAGAGTTGGTTTTGGAGCATCCTTCACGGCCTTCACGAAAGATGGAGAGGAGGAAGTTGGGATTAAAGCAGGCAGTGGAGGAGGTGGAGGGGGCCCCATGGAGGGGACAGGAGGTGGAGGTGGAGGAGGAGGACTACAGCTCCCATTAAAGGATGAACTGGGGGGGATTAGCATTTCAGGGGATGGAGGGGGAGGGAAATCTGGGGAGGTGGAGCAAGCAGAGGGTGGGCACAGAGTTGGACCCTGTGGAGTTGTTGGTAATGGGGGAGCTGGGGGAGGAGTGCCTGCATTGGGACTTGGTGGTAGAGGAGGAGGAAAGGGTGGAGGTGGGCTGATAGGAGTGTTGGGAACTGAGGAGGAGGAGAGGGACAGAGGTGGAGGGGGTGGAGGAGGAGGTCCAGAGCTTTTAAGTGAGTCAGAGGTGTTAGAGGAAAGTGAGGTGGAAGAGGAGGACATGGATACAGAGGAGAGGAGAGATGACTTTCTCTCAGGCACTTTGGGCTTCGGCCGACTGCCTGAGGGAGACATGGACATGACGACAGAGGGCACTGGCGTTCCAGCTGTTGGGGTGTTGGACTGACTAGAGTAGCCGCTAGATGGGGAGGTCAGTCTGTGCACTCTGTCAGGAGAGGAGGTGGAAATTTTGGGCTTTACTGCTACCCCTTCCTCATGGCCTGGAGTTCTAGGCGCCTTGCTATTGTTGTGCCTCTCACCTCCATTCTGCAGCTCTCCTGGGTGAGTCCCTGTCGACATGTTATCTGAGGCGTTGGTCGGAGGAGTCTGTGCTCTCTGGTCTCCATGGTTATGAGGGTAGTCCATGTAGTAGCCCCAGGAATCAGCATAGTCTGAGCGCAAGCTGCTGGTCTCACTGTGAGCTGGTGTCACATGGCACAGTGAGTATACGTTTGACACACCGCCACAGTTGACGTTAGCTGCGAGCGATGCTGCAGAGCTGCCTGCACTGATACTACTCTGACTGCGTGGTCGCAGCACCCAAGGGTCATCGTAGTCGCTGCTTGGGCTGTGAGAGGGGGAAGAAGGGGAAGCTCCTTTTTCTTTCCCTCCTCTCAGGCCCATCTGCAGGCTCTGCTGCAAGCTGGCGATTAGAGTCTCATTGAGCATAGCTCCGCTTGCCTCGCCGGTGATTGCGCTCACGCCTCCAAGGGGCTTTTTAGCACCAGGCTTGCGTCTAAGAGAGTCCGTACGAGCTGGAGGCAATGGGGGCTTCTTGGCCTTGCGTAAGGAGATGCTGCGGGACAGAGAACGATCACTGTACAAGCTTCCGGAGTCCTCCTGATTGGCCATCTCGCGGCACTCGTACATGCTGTGCCTGGTGGCGCGTCCAGCTGCTGCACCATGCCCACTGCCATGGCTTCGAGAGCGCAGGCCTGAGTCCATGTGCATGGAGGTGTAGTATCCATCATTGTCTTGGGAATAAAGAGAGCTGGAATCAGTAGTGGTCCTGGAGGAGAGGTCTAAGCTGCTGTACAGCTGGTTTATGGGAGTGGAGCAGCTGGAGGTCAGCGTGCGGTGAGGAACCACCACGTTTTCCGGTGTATCATAGATCCACTGCTCCTCTGGCAGACAAGATGGGGGTGTGGGGGCCAAGGTGCTGTGGCTGTGCACACTGCTGTCTGAGTGCCCAGACTCGCTAGCAGGTGCTGGGACTACCAGACCACCATCCTGAGGTGTATGAGTGGGGGTAGAGGTGGCCAAGGCTGGACAGGTAGAGCTGTGGGTAAAGGCTGTTGGACTGGAGATCACGGG
Source organism: Naso brachycentron (assembly GCA_029874485.1). NCBI lineage: Eukaryota > Metazoa > Chordata > Actinopteri > Acanthuriformes > Acanthuridae > Naso > Naso brachycentron. The sequence continues at coordinate 13,091,320 of JAQFJA010000010.1, read as the reverse complement.
GTCAGTGTTGGTGGAAGAAGCCACACTGAGAGGTCGAGCTGTGGGGTAAGCTGAGGCTGGGGAGGTGTTGAGGGTAATGACGTCAGAGGAGCCAGAAAGAGTGGCATTTGGAATGAGTGAGGTGGAATAGGCAGCATGGGGGGAGACCGCACATGCTGGACTGCCTCCCCAGTCACTGGTCTGTGTCCCCCTAAACTCCTGAGACTTGGGCCTGGGCAGCGTGCCTGTCCTTGGGGCATTTCTCATGTGCACCACTGTATTGTCAACCTGTAGCTTTCCAATCTGTCTCTGAGGTGTAGTCTGTGCCTCTGACTTGATGGGAGTGCTGCTGTAGATGGGGTCAGCACTGAGTGACACCCTAGCACCTTGCCGGGGCAGACTGTGAAAACGGGAAGGATCTCCGTTAAATTGATGCAACATCAAGATCCCGGAGCTGTCACTACTCGACATGGATATACTTCCTGTTGAGGAGGAAGCAGAAATGCCGGCCATTTGAGCAGCGATTCCCTGTCCTCTCTGAGCCCTAATTCTTCTCATGGACGGCGGTACAATCTTCACCTCTTCTGTCTGGCAGCTCGAGTCTCTGGTCTGTGAACGTCGGAGCGTTGAGGTCACGCTTCCAGCTCGGCCCAGAGTGGAGTAATGTCCTGGGATGAACATGGAATGTGGCCGGAGATCTCCGCCGTGTCCTTTTGCTGTTGTCAAAGAAAGAATAAAACACAAACATATGTTTCAAATATTTTTTGTTTTCTCGTCTTGCTCCAGAATCTTTCCCTCTCTTCTCTATGACTTCTTCAGCCACAATACCTTCTGTTCCTTTGGCCGGACCATCATATAAACTGTGGTCACACCGAAGCTAATTAATTAGATTTGCTATAACCATGTCTCATGCGTTAATAACTTCTGGTCTTCTTCATCAAGGAGTAATGGATATGAGGCAAGACAGAGTCTCCCTACTATGAATCTTCTCCTATTCTGGCTCTGGCTCAGCCTGATAGAGAAACGAATAGCTCGCTGGGGACCAGAAAACAGGCAGCTGGTAGGGTATGAGGCAGCCAACAAACAACCACATACATGGAAAAAGACACGGGCACACATACACAATCCTGATATCCGCTGTTCTACAGGATAGAATATACAGAATATGCAGATAAACATAGACACAAGGACACACAGAAAGGCAGAAATCACACACACGTACAGACATCGAACATACCGGCTAGTAAACAAACAATCTGAAGAATGAGTTGTAAAACAAGAGAGGATATGTAGTGTGTCTCCCATCTGTGGTGGCTCTCCTGTTGATGCTCATATTCCAAAACATACACACTCGTGGTCCTTTCTTCTCTCTCCCCCCTGACTCACTCTCTCTAAGCCACACATACATTCTCTTCCTCCTTTGCTAAAAGCTGGAGTGACAGCTTGGCTGCTGCTGCTGCTGCAATAGATTAAGCTGCAGGTCTACTTTGCAGGCAGCTCTAGTGCAAGGAGAGGGAGGGATGAAGCAGTGGGACAATTACCCCGACCCAGTAATAATGACATTCAGAGGCAGTCGTCAGATGGGCTCTAACTAGACTTTAAAGCTCTTTTCCTATCAGCCTCGGTGATCTTATCGCACAGAGAAATGACATTCTCCTTAAAGGCTGCTGCCATCCCACAGCTCAGAGACGTGTAAATAAACATCAGCCATGTGGTGTTGTCAGCACAGCACAGCGTCAGCTTTACAAGCTTAGTGCTTGCTTAACATCCAGCTCATCTGAGTAACTAAGGTAAGGGGACATCTGAACCTTCATATTTGTTTTTTACCCCTCATCTGTTTGGATGTTTTGAGAATCATGTGCTCTAAAAATAATAATAAGAGGATTGTGGGGTGTTTTAGGTGCCCATGATCAGGATTCTGATGTATCGTAATCAGTATGTGTTGGTAAGAAAGACACACATAGTACACATGCTAAGATTATCAATATGGCTCCAGGATTAAAGCACAGACACACAATTAAGACACACAATTCACAGAAAAAGGACTTCAGAAGGATTATGGCACAAATGTACATAGGAAGGCAAACCCTGCACTTCACTTCTCCTTTGTGACATGATTTTCCAACAGGCAATTTCTAAATTCAGATTCTGTGAAGGCAAAACCTTTTACAGTTAAACAGGTTGGAGAGTAAATGAGGACACTTGGTAGGTAGAACTAAGCAGGAAAAGACTGAACAACTGCAGGGCCTTGATCCAACACTGTGGACTTGCATGTGCCACTTTCTTCTTCACAATATGACTGAACTCTTCACTTAAAGTGTACAGTTAGTTTTCATTAAAGCATAAATTCAAGGAGATTAATGTTATAGGAAGTGGCGATAGAAGGAGGGATGCTTGTCCAGAGTGTTGGTACAGGTCTGTGGACAGTAGAGGGCAACATTTTGCCCCACAGTAATCCATACCTAGCTCCTGGCTGATGTTGTCAGGCAGCCCTGATATAGTCTTTCTGCGTTTGACCTTCTTGGGCCGGCGGGACACGGTGTCAGTGTTAATGAGGGAGCGCCGGATGCTCGCCTGTCGGTCAAACACTGCCCCTGGTAGCCGGGAGGGCGAGAGCAAGGCAGGCGGACACACACGCAAACAGAAGCCGGTTAGTTGGAAGAAACAAACTCAACAACATGCAGAATTTTTTGTTTGTTTGTATAAGTTGAACATGCAATATCAACAGGGCCAGAAAGTGTCAGTTTAACCAAATTATAAATAACATTTTCTCACCATCCTCTAGAGGACATCTAGCCATGCAAATATTTTTTGTTTTGTTTTGTTTGTCCTTGTTACCTGAAACCTAGAGCCTGAGTTTTGGCTTTAACTTAATCTCATAGCTTAAACAAAAAATTAATGTGGATCCCAAAGTTTTTTTTTTTAAGTGTGACATTTTATCGTTGTCAGTGTTCTCTAGTAGTTGAATCAAGCAAAAATGACACTTCTAAATGACCTCAAATTGACACTTTGGCTTTTACTTGATTGCAATATTTTGTTACTTATCAGAAATCATATTTCCCCATATGAATGTATCTCCAAAAAGATTATGCTGGCCAATTTAATTGCCTGGCAAACTCATTCTATACAAATAAGATTCAATTCAGCTGCATTTCCTGGGGTGGAGGAAGATATTTAAACTTGGGGAAAAGCCACCAAAAGTAATTATATTGCCTTATAACACTGGAGGTAAGTGAGAAAATGTTTTTCTGACATTTGGGTGATCTGACCTTTTAACTTTTTCATCCACCAGCAACAGTGCCTAAAAAATTACTAAATTTTAAAGCCATTTTTACTTATTCAGAAGCAAAGCTTCATCTTCATAACAGAAAATCACTGAGGCACTGGTTGATCAAGAAGTCTGGCAAAGAAATCTTATTTTTGGTTGATGGTTTGTCTTAATTTGTGACCCCGATTGTAAGTAACTTGAGTGTAAACATATATGCAAAATAAGTGAGTTGTAGAGTGCATGCTTTTATCACAGAAACACACGTGCAGAGGTAGATATGAGGTAAAACACACACACACACACACACACATACATACATACATACAGCCTTTCATCCCTCTCAATATACTTCTCACTCTCTGTCCAGTTTCCCTGAAGGAGGAGTAATATCTCACTCGGAGCTGCACTTTTTCTGCTAGTTTGCGAGCTGGTGACAGCCTGCAGGCATTAGGGAAATAGAAACTGATATGGGGGCAGATAGTGTCTATCACATTTTCCCTCAAAGCGACAGAAAAGTCCCTGATCTCTCTCTCTGTCTATGTCTGTGTGTGTGTTTTATCTCTCCTCCTCTGTAATCTAAAGTGACAGCAGATGAAGTCAACAGTGATTTGTGTGGACTGGGACCACATTAAGCACTCATTAGTGTGTAAGGGATGACGGGATTGCAGCTATATTGGCTTTGACAAGAGCAAAACTCAGACATTTATACTGAACCACGATTTTCGGCTGTTTATCCTTTCACACCTCGTGCAAGATATCTGTGTCAGATGCGGAATTGTCACTATACAAGTAGAGCAAAACACTGTTTGCAGGGCCTAATATCAGCCTATCACAGATACATCTGTGTCAGAATATATGTTCTCTGATATGCATATGAAAAAATGCTTGGACTAGTGAGTTAAAATGTTGTATTTATGTAATTTGTCCAGCAAAAGGCCGTCGGTTATTTAATAACTAATAAGTGTTTACTGTTCAGCACACTGATTTTTTGAATAAAGGTTGTGGAAACATAAGATATCCTGCCTCCATATCATGTCTTTGTCACAAGTATTTCATAATCACATCAAGTCAATACTATATTAATATAATATCAACCCATGTACTGGCATCAGAATTTTCTCGCTCCCTTATATCAGTGTCGTTAATGGCCTTAAAAAATTCCATATCGGTTGGGGCCCTAGTTGTTTGGTGCAAGACTGTAGACACCCAATAATTGTGCAAAAGTGCTACATTAAAAGAGTGCAACATTAAAAGAGCAAGCTGAAATATAAATCTAAAATAAACAAAAGAATGCTTCACACTGTCTCATGGGAGTTTATATCTTAAGAGTGAAACATCATACTAGCTACAGAGTAATATTTCAATCGGCACTGGCTAAATGAGATTTTATTTGTAAAAATGTGTGTGTGATGCTTGTTTGGCAGATAACACTGAAAAATGTGACACCCAAACAAGGGAATTGCATCGACACGTTTTGCTGTGTACGATTGTTCATCTGTCAAACGCCCTGTGATCTGACATAAAGTCAGTGAGAAGCCTTGACCCTTAGATAAGCTGTCAAACGATTTTCACACACAAGCACTCACTCACACGTGCATAAAGGAAGGTGAAGGTCAGTCTCCAAGAAGCATGAAGGAAGGGGAGAATATATACAGGGGTGCAGAAAGAGGCAGACATCCATGACTGACACATACAGTGCTTTGCTCTGTGGATGACTGGATACAGTAATTGATTAGTCTGTATCCACTTAACCACAGAGGGTTGATTAAAGGAGCAGACTGACATTTTGCTTGTTAGGCTCATCCTTTTTATTTTGCTGCCTTACTGAGAATTACATGAAATTACCAATAAATGCACAAAGTATGACATGGCAATATAAAATGTGTCTTATTAGCCTCTCTAGCACCGTGGCTCATCTTCTCATCTAACTCTCAGTAAAACAGTAATAAATCAATTTTTTCCCAAAGTGTCAGAAATTTCCTTTAACACAAACAAAGCAAAATGTGACGAGAGGTTAACGTCACAGAATAGACCTGGGGGATGGACCACATCTTTGTGCAATGATACTTCTTTTGAAACTACAAGACCAGGACTTTTGTTTTCCACTACCAACACTAATGGCGATTGGTCGCTACTCACTAGTGGACAAACTGGATGGAGAAATGGAGTTGATTAGAGATCATACCTGTGACATTTATGGCAACTATGTCTGTGGGCACGGCCTTGGCTGTCTGCCTCATCTTCTCCTCTGGGGTGGGGAGGGGCACAGACTTGTTCCATACCACCTGTCCGTCAACCTCCGACCCCTCCCCTCCGTCACCCAGCGGGGTTTGAGGCCTCATGGAGAGCTGAGATTTGTCGTCCTCTGCTGATGAAGCTGTGGACTAGATGAACAAGAAGAAAAATGGGTTAACACGATGTAAAACATGAAGTGAAGCAAAATGATGGAAAAAGGGAATGACAGAGAGCAGAGAGAGGAAGAAAAGAAAGGTGAAAGAAGTAAAAAAGAGGAGAGAGAGAACAAAATACAGGGAAAGAAAAAGAGCATCCTAGTGACAGATAACTGAGAGAGAAGGAAGAGACTTGAAAACAGAGGGAGAAAGAGACATGAAAGAAAAAGTGTGACAGAGGTGAGAGGGATAAAATGCAATGTGCCGCAATAAAAGGTTATTTAACAAAAAAAATAAATAAATTTGTCTCACCGAGTTAAAACACTGATAAAAAATCTTAAGGTAAAATGTTGAGAAGAGAGAA